>CALNHX010003240.1:0-154944 GCA_940337035.1 Agriotes lineatus | reverse complement strand
ACTTCAGAGAGGATGGCGCAGGCTGTACAAAAACGAATATTTCGTCGATGCGTCGGCTCTCGGAGCTTTCTTCGGTGCATATGGTGCAAATGTGTCTCCTCAGGAATTTGAGGCTTCGTGCCACTTGTCACTGCTTACATCCAGCATAAATTTGTAACATATCTGCAGCTTATAGATCTTTCCTTTATGAATGTGAATCAATAGAAACACAAACCCGAATGAACTTTTCATTTAATGTAAACTGTAACATTTTGTAATTGAACTAAAATTGTGCCTACTGCTGGATTAATATTTAGCAGTTTGAATTTGCCATTCGAATTAGAGACACAACGTTCAATATAAGATTCTTTATGAATTAGTTAACAGTAATTGTTAGTTTTTAAACTGTGTGTAATGTAGTGGGGTTCAAAGGTTTAATAAAATTACATTTTATAAATAACAAAGCAGTTTTATTGGCTTCGTTTCCTTTCGCCGGAAGTCTTTTGAACAGAATGCATTTCGCTGGATATCAAGATCGAGGACACTGCTGATCCTGGGGACAACACCGGTCGTGGTAGTAGAAAAAATTACAAAGACTGCAACTAACTTAAACAGGCTAAATTTCGTTATATTACACGCACCCTACAATCCAGTGAAATAATTATCCGGCGAATGGGAAGGCCACGGTTTTATTATAAATCAATTACATTATATAAAACTAAGTAAAAGTTTAAGACAGTTCACTTTCCAATTCATATCCTAACGCTGTCACTCTCTCATTCACTTGACGTAACTGGCTGGCATCCTCGTGTATTCGATGGCATAGCGGCTGTCAAGCATGGCGGTTTAGGACCATTCACACAATTAGCTCAGCGGTATAGTTGTCGACTAAGAACAGGCGTGTGTAGCAGAGAGAAAATGGCAGATATAATGCTAGATTATGCTATTATCTGTATTATATTTTTTAAGAAAGCGGAAGAATATTTACAGATACATAGGAATAGAAACAATATATATAGAATGGGTGGTCCTGAGTCCGGGCGTCTCAAGAGTGAAGATGCTGAGCAGCTGGTAGGGGGCGTGTTGTGCGGTGGCGGCGTTTGCTACACCTGTTGCTGGGGATTCTGCAGGGCGCCGAGCATCTCAACAAGCGGACGACTGTGCTCCTAGGGGTGGTGGATGGCGGTATGAGCCACTTCCCACAGCAGCTGGAGCTCCCTTTTCTCCTTTGATCTGATGTAGAATTTGAGGTCGAGATTGAGCTCCCGGGGACAGCAAGGAAACTGGGGTTGCTGGTGTTGGACTGCCGTCGGGGGTGTGGACTTCGAGGGCTAGCAGGCCTATGGGGGTATAAGTGGGGTTCAGAATACAGGGGCAGCGACTGGGAATGGCTTTCTTTGCGCTGAGGGCCAGGACGATGGCAGCAGCTGGGTGTTTAAGCCTTGTTAGCAGCGGCGGGCGTCCCTTTTCAGTGACAATTCGGTGCACCTGGGAGTGAGGGTTCAAATAGCCGTTCCAGTAATTCCTGCTGCCTAGAATAGTAACTAAATTAAACATCAAGCGACCTCATGTCCTCCCAACCTGGACTAAACATCATACAAATTAACCTGCAACACTGTCGAGAGGCTGCTGTTACTCTACGCAGACAGCTCGACAGCCAGCAGGACACTGTTGCATTAATACAAGAGCCTTGGATTGTAAAATCTAAGATCTGTGGATTAATTAATCGTAATGGCACTGTCTTTACAGATAGCACCCATGAGAAACCAAGGACGTGCATCTACTGTCCCAAGCATTTACAAGCCTTTGCTTTGCCACACCTCTGTACGCGTGATATTACGGCGATACAGATGAGCTGTAGTATAAACGAAGGGAAGGAAGATGTCATTTTCGCATCGGTATACCTCCCCAGTGACTCAGTTGACCCTCCACCTAGCGCAGAGTTGATCGAATTGGTGAACTACTGTGAGAGGAACAACAAAAACCTAATTATTGGCTGTGATGCAAATGCTCACCACGTTTCGTGGGGTAGCAGTGGCATTAACACCCGAGGTAGGTTCTTACTTGAGTACCTAATAAGTACAAACTTAGAAATACTGAACCGTGGATGTGAACCAACTTTTGTCACAACGCGTAGCCAGACCGTGATTGATGTCACTCTGGCCTCTTCAGATATTTCCAATAATATTGTGGGCTGGCAGGTATCACCTGTTGTGTCTATGTCAGACCACAGATGGCTTTGTTTCAAATTATCTGGAACTATAGCTCAACCAAAACAATATCGAAATCCTAGGCGGACTGACAGACTATCTTACAAGACAGATCTGGAAGCTCACCTGGTGAACTCGGTTTTCCCAGAAAAGATTGATCAGGTAGAGGACTTGCAAATCAGTGTGGATAACCTGCAGAACTCGATCCTACAATCTTACGAATCGTCATGCCCCTTGAAAACATCCAAGGCGAGTCGCACAACCTCCTGGTGGTGTTCGAAACTCGACAGGATGAAATCAACATTGGGCAAACTCTTTAACAAAGCAAAAAGAACTAGAATTACTAGTGACTGGGAGGCCTATAAAGACCAAAAACGATTATACAAAAAAGAAATCCGCCAGAGGCAGAGGGACTCTTGGAAAACGTTTTGTAGTTCCATAGAGTCCACTGCCTCCGCGGCTCGGTTGAAGAAGATCCTTTCTAAGGATCCAAACCAACAGCCAGGCTGTCTCAGGCGAGGGGATGGTTCTTTTACAACCAAACCCGGAGAGACAGCGGAAGTGCTAATTCAAACACATTTTCCAGGCTGTATTGTCACCCCTGACAATGTATGGCCAAAACCCAATATCCCAACTCCCTCAGAGGAGGATTGGAATGTGGCAAACCAGGTCGTACGGGGTGACAAGGTAACCTGGGCTATAAACTCCTTTCTCCCCTTCAAGTCGCCAGGAGTGGACGGTATCTTTCCAGCCCTGCTACAATGGGGACTGGACCTGATGCTTGTTCACCTGGTGCGCATCTACCGGGCATGTATCGCCTTTCGATATATACCGGAGAGCTGGAGAGAAGTGAAGGTAGTTTTTATACCTAAACCAGGGCGTACGGATTATACCCAGGCCAAATCATATCGTCCCATTAGTCTTACATCCTTCTTACTAAAGACGCTTGAGAGACTTTGTGACAGAGAAATACGGGAAAGGGTGCTGGCTTTACACCCATTGCACCCGAACCAACACGCCTATATCTCAGGGAGATCTACTGAATCGGCGCTACATGCTGTAGTGAACCGTATTGAGAGATCGCTAGACAATAAAATGTCCACTCTGGGAGTTTTCATTGATATTGAAGGAGCCTTTGACAAGGCTTCCTTTGAGAGCATTAACTCTGCCTTACGCAGACATGGTGTGGCACCCACTCTCTGTGAGTGGATAAAACACATGCTTACGATGAGAGCAGTACAATTTAATGTAGGAGACAACTCCATTAGAGGTGTTGTGACGAAGGGCTGTCCGCAAGGGGGGGTTCTGTCCCCACTACTGTGGAATACAGTGGTAGACAGCCTTCTAAGCACACTCAATAATGCTGGATTCTATACTACTGGATATGCGGATGACATCGTCATCCTCATTACTGGCAAGTTTGAGAGCACGCTCTGTAACTTGATGCAGACAGCTCTTCGAATAACGGAAACATGGTGTAATGAACAGGCCCTCTCTGTCAACCCTTCAAAGACAGAAATGGTACTTTTCACAAAAAAAAGGAAGCTAGGACCTTTACGTAGACCTCTGCTATTCAATACTTCTCTCAGATTTTCAGACAATGTCAAATACTTGGGAGTTATTTTTGACAGACAGTTGAATTGGGAGAAACATTTAAAAGTTAAAACTGAAAAAGCATGCATGGCATTCTGGCAGTGTCGCCGCGCTTTGGGTAAATCCTGGGGACTCTCCCCGCGAATTACCTTGTGGCTGTATACTGCCGTGATAAGGCCCATGCTATGTTATGGAGCACTTGTCTGGTGGCCCAGGGTCAGACAGGCTACGGCAGCAAGTAAACTAGGACATGTGCAACGCCTTGCCTGTCTTAGTTCTACAGGTGCTATACGCTCAACCCCTACAGCCGCTTTAGAGGTGGTTTTATGCCTTCCACCACTTGATCTTTTTGTGGAGGAAGTAGCCGTAAGGACCGCCTTCAGGCTGCGCTACAAAGGGCTGTGGCACACAGCAGGCAGGGGAGGTAGGCATACCCGCATCCTGAATGAGGCCGTCGACAAGATCCCTCTTCTGGACGCTATAGTAGACTACCTCCCTCTACAATATGCCTTCAACAGACAATTTAACGTCTATGAAAATGCCGGGTTTACCCAGCATATAGATATATCCATCTTTACTGATGGATCTAAAACAAAGCATGGAACGGGTGCCGGAGTTTTCTCTGACGATCTGAACCTCCGCCAAAGCATACCACTAGGCAAAATGGCCACTGTCTTCCAAGCGGAAGTAATTGGAATAATGCATGGTGCAAAAGCAATTCTTGAAAGGAAAATCGAGAATCAATGTATTGGTATCTTCAGTGACAGTAGAGCCGCTTTACTAGCCCTGGGCAGTTGCAAAATTACCTCAGGTGTGGTACTGCAGTGCCGTGAAGCTCTCGAGGATATCTCAAAAAATAATGTCGTTTCTCTTGTATGGGTGAAAGGACATGACGGTAACTACGGCAATGAGGAGGCTGATGAGACTGCGAGACTGGCTTCCGGGCAACCTCTCTGGGGGCCAGAACCCGTAATCCCTATATCCCTGACAATATTAAGCTCTATGCTATATCAAGAAACCTTAAACAGCTTCATACGAAGATGGGTTAACATGCAAAGCTGCCGGCAAGCAAGAGCTGCTATTACAGCGCCCTCGCCAAAGACAGCCAAATATTGCTTGCAACTGTCCCGAAGAAACCTTCGATTAGTCGTGGGTATCCTATCTGGACACTGCACTCTAAACAAACATATGCACAGGATGGGACTAGTGGACAGCCCAAACTGTCGCGGATGCAACGAAGATGACGAGACAGCAGAACACGTTCTGTGCCACTGTCCAGCTCTCGCAAGAGTCAGAGGATCCATGTTGGGGGACTTCTGGCCCGATATGGTCAGAATTAGCAACACTCCAGTTGCGGTTGTCCTTAAGTACATTCAAAGGATTGGATGGCTTGAGTGATACCCAACTTGGAGAGCTGCTGGGAGGTAGCACAATGGGCCCACTTAATGCGGCCTAAGTGCATGTGAGGTAACTCACCCTCCATTATTAATCCAGAATCCAGAACATCAAGCGGCCTCTATAAAGGCAGCTGAAGACAATCTGAGGTCACAGGGTCACTGTTGGGAGGATGAGATGATGACCGCTAGCGGTGACGTGGCTAACCATGGCTTCAGGAGACGTGAGGTTCAATATGGTTCGGGGTGTTGTCCAGAGGTGCCGTCCAACCAGATCGTGTTAGACACAAAAAGAAACGCAGGCCGCACTATGAATGCAAGCGTAGGATTTCCCTGTTTTGGAATCGCTGCCAGACTTCGTAAATCTGGCTGTGTAGATTGAAAAGAAACTTCGGCTGCACTTTGAATGCGAGCGCAGAATTTCCTTGTTTTGGAGTCGCTGCTGGACTTTGTAAATATAATAAATAATAATAATAATATTTATTTAAACAGGAATCCTAATATACAAAAAAATCAAAGTGCAACTTATAATTTAGGAAATTTACAATAATAATTTCATAATTATATATTGTAATGGTATTAGGCCCACGGCTCGACTCTGCTGGCAGTGCAACATGATGAACAATTCAGTAAGCACAGAGTGGGGGTGTTCTATGTGGCTGCAATGATAAGCTTAACATTCAAACAATAAATGCATTGGAAAAGAGATGTCAGTAATAGTAAAGTAATTGAGTACAAGGAACGCAAGGGGCAAAGCTTGTTTTTCACGGAGGTCGAAGTTGACTTTCAAAAATTAAACAATAGGTTTGTGCAAAATGAATAGCCGAGCCGAAAGAAAGTAATAGATGCAAAAAGATTTGCTATGTGCATGTAAAAGAAGCGTAGATTTCAATTAAGCTAGTTAGTGAAATAGGTGAGGAATCGTAAAAAGGTAAAGAAAGCAGGAATAAAATAAGAATACATTGCGAAAGAGCAATTTTGAAAAGCAGGCAGCAGAACATGAAAAAGAAATTGGAAAAGCAAGCAGCGGGACATGAAAGAAGTAATGAACTCTATAAATAATCAGTGCATTAAACGTTAGTGAAAAGCCGAGCAATTAATAAAACGTGTATGTGTGTGGCGCAAAGAAACAATTTCGATTAAGAAAAAGACAATATTTTAGTTTGTAAGAAATTTGAAAATGTAAAATTATGTACTCAAATTTATTTCTATTATGTAACAAAATTCATCAAAACTTATTTCCGTTAGCATTGTAACTATAGCAACGAGATTTGTTTTTGTTTTAAACAATGGAAAACAGGAGAACAAAAGAATAATTATGAAGCTTGACATTGTGAAATTTGTGCTCCACTTTAGCTAAAGTTTTAATATAATAAATGAGCATTTTGAAAACTGAAAAGTATATTATTGTGTTGTGCACGTGTCAAAGTTAATGTGGGAATGTTTGTGGAGGTTTCCGCAACATAAAAATAAAATTTTCTCCAAGAGCATCTCCGACGATTACGGCCAAGATAAGGGTCCAGAGCCAGGGGTCTTCACTGCTACACATCGGGCAGGGCTGCAGGAGTGCAACCGCCAGCATCAACACCAGAGAAAGTATGTTGCAGAGGCAGATACTAACTGGGGTCATCTCCGAGCATTGCGGCCGCTTCCACCGATTAGTAAAGGTAGAAAATTTGCCTAAAATAACAGAGTTAGCGTGCGGAATTCGAGGGGCATACAAGATTAGGCCGTACGGAAGAGGATACAAGCTTGTTCAGGGCTCCACCGAAGGCGCAGTTCGAAGAATAAGCAAGGCGTCCCAAATTTTGAGGTTATGCGAAGGTATCGAAGCGTCCGGTTAAACAATTGCAAAATTTACGACTGCGTCCATCTGACGTCACGAAATAAATACCTGCCTGAAACAAAAGATGTTATTTGCCCCCAAAGCGCGACGATTTGAATATATACCTTACGAATGTTCATAATTTAGCCAATTTTAAAGTAAATAAAGCTGAATGCACGACATGAACCATTTTGTGGGATTTTTGACAGATTGGTAAACATCTAACTACTAATTCAGGTTTACAGTACTGTATCTGACAAATTCTTAATTATAACCTACTAGGAACTTACCCTAGGATTAAAGAGCTATTGTTCTACTGAACTAGCGTTTTTCCAAATTAATCGCAGTTAAATAAAATATTGAAAAGGGTATACAACCATTTATTTTGTGCAGTAAATTAGTACGGGTCACATTTTAACCAGCCTAATAAAATGATAGGCAAAGTTCAAACACAATAATAATATTAAACAGAGGATTGTGCATTTAGGATTTTGCTCTGACTTATATAACAAATCAGTTAAATTACTAATAAATACAGCAAATTATATTATATGAGGTGCCCTCAAAGTAGAGCCTTTACAATATATTGGAATGGTAACACCACTCTACATTTAAACCCTATATTTATTTACTTTAATATTATGTAATGCAATTTGAGACTCTTAATAGGGTGTGGGTCGTTAATCTAGTTATCTGCTTTTTGATATTCTAATTTTATATGAATTTTCAACTATTGACTGCTACTAAATGTCAGTTTGACTTTAAACAACTATCAAACAATAATCAAATCAAAATGACAAATATTCTTTTTACTCACAAATCAAAGACTCAATTCACTAAAGTAAGTACTGTGTTATATTTATTTCAAGTGTTTAATTGTCATTTATTCAATATGCTTCTATAGGACTAATTAAAAACTAACCTGATCTCCTCTTATTTCACTGTTATTCACATTTAACACCACTGCTCCTGATGTTCACAGCTAAGCTCATTAACCGCCGAACCTCGATACTCCTCCAACCAACTCGAATACGTCCAAACCCCAGGCTCCTGCACGTTACCGTCAATCGAACAGCCTCCTGGCAAGTTTCCACTAACAGATGGTATCCAAACTAATTTCCCATTGTCCTCAGCTCCTACCTTGTTGTAACCAACTCAAATCAATCAGCTACACTGGCAACTCCCTTCAAATGATTGATCCGTTCTCCGTATAATCACCAAATCCAGTAATTAGTATAACTTATTCCTTGTATGTAGTAAATCATCCAATTCTAATTAAATATTTTATTCTTCTTACTTGCAAGTGGTGAAGTGAAAATCAATTGCGGGATGATACTCGTCATCCTTGCCAAAGAGAAAATTAGACAGCGTGACGCAAATTGAGAAGTCCATCACAGAACATTCGATCCAATTGTTTACCATAAGTATTCTTCACTGAACTGATTTGTTGAAACTCAAGGTAGTAAAGATTGTCCAGTAAAACATCTTCAGTCTACTTCCGGAATGTTGAAATCACCAGAGATGATGAATTTTCCATTGCTAAAATTCCCTCTGTGTAGCTCACAGGTATTGACAAAGTCGTGATAGATTTCTTGAGAACTACCTGGCGGAGAATAGACAGCGCATATGATCAGCTGGTGTCTTGCAACATTCACAACAACCCATAGATCTTCCAGACCAGGATTTAAGGTGCAGCTTAACTCCTTGCTGGGTGCAGTAGAACTAATGGTCACGGGCACGCCACCACCCCGGACACAATTAAGAGAGACATAATCTCTATCGCATCGGAAAACATTATAATTTAGGCTAAATAATTCACTGCTTGCAAAGTTATCATTTAGCCATGTTTCAGTGAAAATAATAACCTCGAAATCCACACATGCGATCGAGGCATCATAAGTGCATATGGAACAACTTTAGTCCTCAAACCTCTTATATTTTGATAATAGAGGGTCAATTCAATCCTGACAACGCAGTTGGTTGTTGAAAATTTACAGCACTCTCACCAGATTTAAATTCCCCATTCTGAACATCCCGGTGACATAACCTTATCGCAGAACCTGAACTGAATTGTCATCTTAAAAGACTGATTCAAACCTTTCACCAGGTTGGCCTCAACAGCTATTAACTTGGAACAGAGGGCAGTGCTCTATCATGAATTTTCATCATATATGGTAAATTTTTGTGGCTGGATATTAGCTATTACGTAAAGGGAAAATATGGTGTCAACCAGCGACAATTTCATGAAGTGGCCATAATTTGCATATTACCGACATTCAGCTAGCTGCAAAGCTTTATAAAGACGCAGTTTTTGTTAATCAACGCAGGCAACAGTTCATTGTCTAAAACCATAAAAATAAGCTGGTGGTGGAGAATGCATTCAAAACCATTGCAGAAGTTATGAAATGTTCAGGTAATTACGTTTTATATAGAATACTTCTTGTTGTGTAATGGTTCAGATATTCACAAATGTTAAAACACATTAATTTTTTGGGATTTGAAGACATAGTAGTGTGTGAATCTATTGTAATATATTTTTAAATAAAAGGTTTGCACATATTTGTTCTTTAATTCTTTTTATTTTAGATTGCTTTTCTTTTGTAATAAATAACTTTCTTCTACAAGTATGGTATCTAATTATATATTTATTTTAATCAAATGTATTTATTACCTATTGCAGTGGAACTTTGCCAACAACGTTTGACAAACCTGAGACATAGATATGATAAGGAACTGCATTTAAAGTTAAAATTTATAAGAGGCGCGATTTTACACACACATTTGCGCATGTGCTGTCGTACATTTCCTAACCCAGAATATGTCAATAAACATCTGTTTTTCTTCTTAAGACTAGTGCTAAATTAAGACTAAAGCTAATACTAATAAGGTTAGGGCAAAGGAAGATGTGTAAACCAGTCTTATATGGCCACACTGTGATAATATAGTCACTGTAACGTAACCTAAGCTAACCTCACCTAACCTAACAAAATTTAATCTAAGAAATTAACACTTCATTGAATTTTTCAGCAGGAAAACTACGGAATTTTGAAAAGTGTTCCATTTAAACCTTGTTCCTCTAGCCGAGTAGAATATTTTGTAATAAATGTTTTACTTTTCTTCATGTTGACTTATACCCCCATAACTCCTAATAGGGGTGTTCCCCATGGGGGACGTATATTTTTGGAATGTTCGTAGGGAGGGCTTTTCAATGGAAATATTTCAGCACGACTGGGTATTGCTGCTAAACCGTAGTCCTCCCAACAATAACTTTAGACTCTCCGATTAGGTACTTTTCAAACAGCGAGTTGCCGGTGATATTCTTCTGCCATTCTTGTATTGCTGTCACAGTATCTATAAATAAAGTGGATATCAGCATATTTTTCAGTTGCGAAAGTAAGTACTTTCAGTGAACTACACAATAATAGTACCTATATTACATACCGAGGTGGAAAGTGTTTCATTATCCTGTCAAGAGATTAAGTAGTTAACCGAGACGCATAGCGTCGAGGTCAACTTTATCTCGAGACAGGAATGAAACATTTCACGGTGATATGTATACTATTTTATTTGCAACCACTTTATTCTAAACAATAATTGGAAAAATTATTATATTTTGATACGACAGGTTGTGACGCGCATGAATGGATGAACGAGATTCCCAGTGTCCCTACCTACACAGAGGTCGGCAATTGATTCATTTCTAATCTCTGCGACGGCAATCACTTTTCCGACCGGTTGGAAAGTTACAAGTTAAGAATAGGTCATTTTCGAACTTTTTAAAAGTCAGTAATGATCTTATTACATACTAGCGGACCCGACAGACGTTGTCCTGCCCGCTGCTTGCTATTAGCGGACCCGACAGACTTCCTGCCCGGTGCCTGCTATTAGCGGACCCGACAGACGTTGTCTTGCCCGCTGCCTGCTATTAGCGGACCCAACAGACGTCCTGCCCGGTGTCTGCTATTAGCGGACCCGACAGACGTTGTCCTGCCCGCTGCCTGCTATTAGCGGGTTCAGCAAACTTTTTTTCGAATTTTCGATTTTTTTCATTTTAAAACATATTGGGGGGTGGTGGGGGGGGGGTGAAATTTTGGGGTTATATGTTCTGATATGCGAGAAATCTTTTAAAAATTAAAACAAAGAAATTCGTCAAAAATTAAAAAAAATCCTAGAACCCGATTGCAGCGCCACCTACCAAGTCCAATTGTGAATCTAAACCATCCAGGGACCCACTCAAACACACACACAAAATTTCATCAAAATCGGTCCAGCCGTTTAGGAGTTCAGTTGCATACAGACGTACAGAAGAATTATATATATAAAGATATGGTTGCGAATAAAATTAATATTAAATGCCACAGACCAAACCAAGTATGTAACCATTACTAAAACAGGATAAATAAACAAGATAGCCATAGCAACAATGATGAAACAATTGATGGTAATGTTCCACCCATATATTTAAAGAACTATATTGCTAGCGGCTATGAGTTGGGGGGTCACGAAGGAAGTGAGACAGACAACCAACTCTTCAATGTATATGATGAGCTGTGCGCAAGCGCGTCGGCGTCGTCCGCGCGGTGGGGAAGTAATCAAGTTTAAAATTCACTTCTAAAGGCGGAGTTTGAATTCTCAGGCATGCACACTAGACGCTTTATATTCAGAGTGAGACTATGTCGGCGCCGTAATGTTTTCGGCCGTTTCCAGGCCCTACTAGCAATACATGTATAATACATATATGGTTCCACCACTAATTACAACTATTTTGAAAGAAGAAATTAACGAATTATGACCGTATCACCTAAAAGTTTTAAAACTATCCACAGATCACTATAAACAAAAACGCTCTAAATAATGAAAGAATGAAGCATTACATAATTATGGATTATTACATTTTAATAAAAAAATTTGTTATGGTAGGTTCTTCTGAGTTATGCCATGGTCGTCGATTTGAACTTAAGGTTTCGCTGCTCATGCTGTCAGCTTCTTCAGAAAGTTTCTTTAAAAATTCAAATCGACAACCACGGCATAACACGGAAGAACCTACAATTTGATTAAAAAATCCGTTAATTTAATTTGTCTACATAATTGTTTGCTTTCCAACAAGTTGGCTTTAGTTACACTTTCTAGTTGTGATATGGCAGACTCTGAGTTTGCCCCTTTTGAATCTTGATTAAATGTGAAATAATTTCGAATAATTTATTTACTGCCAATGTTTTCCTTATAGACGGAAGCGCAAATTTGTCAAGCTCCACATTATTGTTATTTATTTGAGCGTAGATATTGTATTTCTAGTATCAAATATGTATACTATACTTACATCAAATTCCTTAGCTATAGAATCACAAACACGAATGAACTTTTAATTTAATGTAAACTGTAAACTTTAAACATTTTGTAATTGAACTACAATTATTGTGCTGACTGCTGGATTAATATTTAGCAGTTTGAATTTGCCATTCAAATTAGAGACACAACATTCAATGCAAGATTCATTATGAATTAGTTAATAGTTGTTAATTAATAGTGTGTATGTAGTGGGGTTCAAAGGTTTAATAAAATTACATTTTGTAAATAACAAAGCAGTTTTATTATACCACAATTACATTATGTAAAACTAAGTAAAAGTTTAAGACAGTTCACTTTCCAATTCATATCCTAACAATGTCAGTCTATCATTCACTTTTTCTATCGATTTTGCTTCTAAATATGTAATGGCAGATGCAGCCAAGGCTTGGCCAATAAATATAGCAAATAGTATGTTACTGATGGGTTTTGTATGTCTCTTCCACAGTTGAAATACTTTCATGGGTTCCTGTGTCATGTATGGAACATTGTAGGTATTATAACGTAGAGCAATCTAAAAAAAAAATAAAACGCTCGTTAATAATGCCCTTATTCAAGAATTGAGCTGCGCTATAATTATAAAACAAAGTCACCGAAAGAAGTAGAGGACATAATAAGAGGAGCAGCAAAAAGAGGTTATTACAACAATGAAGAGATTAGAGAAGGATGATTAGTCCAAGAAAGAATACAAATATGAGAAACTACACTATATCTACGTACAGCTATTTATATGATAATTAACAAAATAAACTAAACTAATACCACTAAATGCTAAATACCAAACATTCCACCCATCAAAACGGTTATGCATTTTTCCATCCGAGATCGGTGATGGTTACTGGGAAGGCAAAGGGCATAATTTAACCACCGGGTGCTGAAAGCTACCAGTGGTCGTTTTAACTGTGGCTACTCGCACCATTCCATCCATACCAAGCTACATCTTTTCCATCCTGCCGATACGCCACTGCAGAACTGGAACGGAATTGTCTTTAATCAGAACTACTAGCCCTGGTTCAAGGTTTTTGGTGGGATTTAACCGCTTCGAACGTTGTTGAAGTGTTTGTAAATACTCCAAATGCCATTGTCACCAAAAATCTTGGTACATGCGTTGAAGCAATTACCATCGATCCAGACGATTGATTTTTAGATTGGTCACATCTTCGTTTGGGACAGTGGAAAGTGGTTCGAGAGCTAAAAATGCCCCGGTGTTAACACTGCAAGATCGTTAGGGTTTGTACTAAGCGAGCAGAGGGAACGAGAATTTAAGATAGTTTCAATCTGTACGAGTACTGCGAGCAATGACTCGTAGGTCAGAATTTGATCGCCTATCACTCCAACCAGATGACACTTCAATGATTTGATTCCTGCTTCCCACATACCACCCATGTGAGGAGCCGAAGGTGGGTTCAATGATCAGGAAAATTTTTCATATTCGACCACGTCCTTTAGGAATTTAATAAGTTTCCTTGCCGACAAAACTAGTTCTGCAATCACTAAAAATGGAGGAACAACAACTCCATCGAGCAACATCTGTGTAACGCTGCTGGACAGGCATCGGTTGATAATTCCGAAACTAACTCTAGATGTAGGCGTTTAGTAAAAAAACATACAAACAAACATATATAAGCCACAAATTATTTTAATTTTTCAACATAGCCTCTTAAATGCTCAACATATTTTGTCCAGCGATACTCAAAGGCTTTGATCCCATGATGGAAGGTGCTTCAGTCAAGGTCTACAAAATAGGCATCAACAGTGGCTTTGACCTTTGCAACGGATGAAAATTTCTATCTAGTAAGGAAAATTTTGAGTTTAGGGAATAAGTGAAGTCACAGGATGTCAAGTAAAGTGAATAAGGTGGGTACGGAAGCACAGCTTTTTTCACACCCAGTTCTTAAAAGCTATTTCATTCAATTTTAGTCGTATGTTTTCAACGCCATATTGTGGATTTTGGTAACCATTTCTGTTATAGTGACACTTCTTTGGTGTTCAGAGTCGTGTTCCACTTGGACGCGCGTACTACCCTGTTAAACTTAACCACCTAATTTCTTTTAGTCCCATATGATGGAGCACATTCACGTCTATTTAAAAATGTTTGCACCTTTTACGACTTTTGTATACAAAAATTAAATAACCGCACAATGGTAAAGATTTTCCATTGTTAAACAAATACAACATACGTTTTCTTTAAACAGCTGCTAACAACAAACTATTTCACAGATGGAATTTATAGTTTCCGTGTTGCCCATTACAAGATACAAGTTGACATTTTTGAATATACAGTTTTAAATTCCTGGATAAAATTAATGTACCATTTTATTAAACTTTTATAATTACAATATTATAATTAAAATTATAATGAAATTTCTTTGCAAAAGAAATCAGCAGAACATGACCTTGGCATGCTGGAGATTAGATTTTCAATAATTTCCTACCATTCTGTAATTACTGCATCTACCAGTTCATTGTGGTTGGCTGGTGGGAGTGTATGACTTCGGACCTTTTTTTGAAGAGCGTCTCATAGATGCTCTATGGAATTTCAATCAGGACTGTTAGGTGGCAATCCATTAATGGAATATCAACAGCATTCAAGTAGTTGATAACATGTCTAGCCACGTGGGTACGAGTATTATCTTGCATGAATAAAAAATTGGGTCCCATAAAAAACAAATGGCATTAAATGTTCAACTACGACGTTTTCCAGATAATAATCCACATCCATTCGCAAACAATCAGCAGCAAAGAAATATAATAAGTAAATTGGAAGAGACTATAAAACACCAGTAAAACAAAATACAAATGTTGGAGAATAAAGTAAGGAAAAAGAACCTAATAATTTTTGAAGTTCCTGAAGTAGATAATGATGGTAGGTACGGAGAAACTGAAGGATTCATTTATGAAAGAAATAGTGGGAAAAATTGAAGTCAAAGTATTAAATCATGATAGGTATAGACTTTATAAACAACTAAAATCAAGAAGATAGAAATTTTGAAGAATTTAAATAATTGAAGGGTATAGAAATATCGATAAATGAGGACATGGATAAAAAAATAAGAGACACTAAGAAAAAATTAATACCGCATATGATAGAGGCAAGGAAAAGGGGAATGAGAGCAAATATTATTAAAGACAAGTTAATAATAAATTGAGACGAATGGAAAATAGATGAGCTGCAGGAAGATGATAAAGTTAACAAAGATGCAGAGGAGGGTGCAGCAAATAGAGCAGGAAATAAAGAGAGTAAAAAAAGAGAAAGATCGACAGATAAAGAAATTGAAAACTCCCCAAATGAGATATCAAACAAACGAGTAATCCAAAAAAAAAAAAAATAATGGAACAGGAAGTTGGAGAAACTTATTCAAGAGGAAGAAAAGATTCCAGAAGAGGAGAAAGAGACCAAACAACCGAGTAGGAAACAAGTAGCTAAAGAAAGGAATGTGGGAACAGTTCAAATACTGTTAGCAACAAAATAAGAGACAACTATAAACAAAAATCGACAAGTACAAGGGAAACGAAAAAACCCAAAGACAAATAGCAATTAGAGATAAACAAACAGACGGGAAATCTGACGAATAACAAGGCAACGAACAAGGATTACAGAGAATATGGAAATGTAAAAAATAAACAAACTAAATAAATTAAAAACAGTTAATATAGAAATGTTGAATCAGATAAAAATAATAAAACTATCAGAAGCGGTAATAAAAAAAAAGTGGAAAATTTACAAATTTATAAATAATTTTAAAACAAGAAAATTGTAAAAATTGATACAAGAAACACAATGTTAAGTAATAAATATAATGAAGTAAACTATGAGATGGATATAAGAGAGGAATTTTACATTGGATGTTGGAATGTACGGACCCTGATCGAAGAGAGCAAGACACATCAGATATCAACAGAAATGAACCGATATAAGATAAATACAGGGCGATTGTTTTATCGTGTAACATACTTGTAGGCAACACTTCTTACAGGTGCATGCAATGCATACTGAACTTTACTTTTTTTAAATAATAAATTATTTTTAATATTAAGCAAGCTTTGGGAACCCATGTGTCAGCTGACGTTTTGTTACTTAAATAAAATTTCACCTTGTCAAAACTATAATAGCATTCGCAATGTATTGAAATGAAAAAAAACCGGATATGATGTTGATTTTGGGAGAATGCCGAGGAGCGGCAGATCTAGCTGTACGACAATATGAGCAAAGGTATCCAGACAGATATCATCCATCGCATAACGCCTTCAGCGTTTGAATAGGAAGTTGCGCGAATACAGCCAATTTAAAAAGCCAAAGGTGAGACAACAACATGTCACTACCATAGAAAACAAAGCCGCAGTTATAGAAGAAATTACTGCAAATCCCTATACAAGTCAACGGGCGATTGCAACAACAGCAGGCATTAGCCACACATCAATTTACAAAATTTTAGCAGCAAATCAATTTCACCCATACCATGTCACATTAGTGCAACACTTTAATGAAGAAGATTACCCATGTCGGTCAAATTTCTGTCATTTCTTAAGAAACAGAGTTACTGCTAATCCTCAGTTCTTAAGACATCTTCTCTTTTCTGATGAAGCGTCATTTAGCAATAATGGGTGCGTAAATAGACACAATTGTCATTACTAGTAGTTGTCGTGAAGTTTCTTAATATATCTTATCTTCATCAGTGTTGTTATAGACTCTTAACCAAATCAATTTTAGTATCGTTAAGAATTTTATTACTGCACTGAGTGCGGTAATGGATATTACCGCACTCAGTGCGGTAATGGATAGATATTACCGCACTCAGTGCGGTAATGAATATTACCGCACTCTTTTTGTATGAAGAAATACATCGAACCAGAATTTATTGATGAAGATAAAATATTGAACAATACACGTTTGCTTATGGCACTTAACGAGACACGTTTGATTGCCGCAAAACTCGGCTCACTGCCTCGTTTTTGGCAATCAAACTCGTGTCGTTAAGATGCTCATAATCAAACTTGTATCATTAATATCTATAAAGTAACTACTTTGATTTTTGTTTACTAAAAAAATGTAATATTTACTAAAATATCTATAAAATGCATGCAGTTGTAGCATGTGTTGCCTATCTAGTTGGGAATTAATGAAATACGATGGAATGGAGCAGGAAAAACAAGACTACAAAATGGAAACATCATCCTGTACTCGGGCAACCTACACACAGATGCAAATAGAGAAAGAGAAGTAACCCTAATGCTAAACAAAAGCAACCAAGTCACTGATAGAATGGGAAAGCACATCAGACAGAATAATATGGGAACGAATTAGAGCAAAGTTTAGAAATATAGTAATTGTGAACATATATGCACCAACAAACACCCAATATGAAAACATTAAGGATGAATTTTATGAACAAATCCAAGCAACATTCCGAAAATTGCAGAACCAACAAACGAGATATGAAGATTCTTATCGATGACTGGAATGCAAAAGTAGGATGCGACAACACAGGAAATGAGCACATAATGGGAATTCAAAGAATAGGAACAATAACGGAGAAAGATTGATAGAATTTTGTTCAATCAACAGCTTCATAATAAGGGAAACTTTATTTAGACATAAAGATATACACAAAACAACATGGACTGCTTCCGCAAATATGTACAAAAACCAAATTGATCATGTAATAATCGAGAAGAAGTGGAGAAACTCTTTGAAAGACGTGAGAGGAACAGACATTGCATCAGACCATGAGTTGATTCGAGCAAAATTAAAAATAGCATCCTGGCAAACTACACACGCAATACTAGCACAAGAAAGAAGTACAACACTATCAACCTAGAACATCCGGACATGCTTTCAAGATACTAGAACACACTTCAGAAACAGAAATCGGGAATATAAACGACTTCTTCTTCTTTTTCTATCCTCCTTATACCCTTAAGGGTGTCGGATTAAATTTCTTCTGATTTGTTAACCCATTTTTTCCATCCCGTCCCGTCCAGTGCTAGTATTTTCATTTCTGCTTTCGTCTTCCCTCTTCTTAATGACTTAAAACACTTAAATATAGACAACCTATGACAAAAATATAAAACAGCTATAAAAAGTACATCTACGTTAGTAATAGGTTATCAAAGCAAAATAGATCAGAAATGGTTAAATAGAGAGACAGAGGGAAAATCTGAAGAAAGAAAATAAATGAAACTAAAAATGTTATCTACAACTAATGAATTATTAAAAGAAAGATTACAGATAGAATACAGAAAGGAAAACACTGAAGTTAAGAGAAACACAAGGAATGACAAAAGACAACATATAGAAAACCTGGCGACTAAAGCTGAAGAGGCAGCAAGAAGAAACAACATTAAAGAGATATATGAAATTTTAAAGGAAATAGTAGGAAGAAAATATGTCCAGTCAGCAAGTTCAGCAGGAAAAATGGTAAGATATACAAAATGCAAAAAGAAATTCAAGAAAGATGGGTAGAGCAATTTAAAGAAATATATAAACAGAAAACACAACATAAAGAAATATCAGAACCAAAAGAAGCAATAAACAAAATTAACATCACAGAAGAATATTTTACAAAATATGAAATAAGATAAGCAATAAAACTTTGAAAAAACGAAAAAGCGGCAGTTATAGATCACATAACTGCAGAACTTATAAAAGCACACTTGGGCATGTCAGTAGTAATACTACACATACTACTAAACAAAATATGGGAGGAAGCAGTGGAAAAAGAAAACCAGCAGACCCCTAGATACATGGAAAAGTATTCAGAGATTGGTAGAGAAGAGCAATAAAACATGGGGAGAAATCAAACGAATGGCAAGACAGGAAGAAGTGGAAAAACTTAGTAGAAGAGCTAGTACAAATACCCACCGACGATACGCACGAGTAGCAACCCTGTTATCGATAACCGACAAGCTTTGAAAACGTCCTTAAAGAATGCCCTATGCTCCATAGGAGCGAGGAGAAAGAAAAAGAATTCGCATTCACAGACCTTCCCCCCAAAACATTACAGGGCCACCACCAAAATGGACCCTTGGAGAGATATTGCAACTTGCAAATCTCTCTCCTTCCCTTCGCCAGACATGCTCGTGTCCATCAGTAGATGTGAGGCTAAACCTTGTTTCATCTGAGAATAAAACCTTCTTCCATCATTAACAGTCCAGTGTTGATGATTTCTGATAAAACACAATCTTTGAATTTTGTGATCTCTGGTGAGTAATAGATTTTTTGCTGGTCTTCTGCTGCTTAAGCCAGCTTTATTTAAATGTCTTCTGATTGTTCGAGACGATATTACAAGAATGCAAACATTAGTCCAGGGAAAGAAGACGAAAAAAAGGCAAATAAGGGAAATAATTCATGTAGAAGCCAATTTTGGCACAGTTGTAGGTGAAGGTGTCCTGAACAACATACCAAAAGTACTGATGGGTGGGGGTGGAGCTAAGGGAGGGGGGTGGTCTTTAAGGGTGTCGTTTCTCATTTTTCCTTAATAACTCGAAAACTACTGTCTCCAGCCAAAAAATGCTTATATAATAAATTATTATTCATAAAATTCTCTACAAAAAAAATCCTATACCTTGTTTCGCTAGGATCGATACTTACGGAGATATGGAGGGGGAAAAACGAATTTTAAAAGGAATCCGATTTTTATTGTTACAAATCAAGTTTTCATGATAAATGAACTATCCTCTGACCACATATTGAGACATATTAATATCATTGCACGACCGCGTCACTTTCATAACCGGGCCAAACAACGAACTGAGCACTGACCTCCCCTTGCGTAACATGGACTGGTCCTACCAGGCATTTATTTGTTACCTACCGGTATTGACTAGACGCTCGCCCCTTTTTCAGTTTACATTCAGCCACCTTGTTTTTCGTAAGTCTTCAAAACATCTGCTTTGCACGTGCTTGAGATTCTTCATTTCCAGTGGGTTCGGCTTTGTGACTATGGCTGAGAAGTGTTTAATTTGTGAGGGCGAAGTTTAAAATGACTCGTGTAACGTCGGGAAAAAAAGGGATGATTGGATTAGTGAAGGCAAGTGAGTTAAGGAAAGATGGGAAAGCGACAAGTTTCAGAAGTAAGACAAGTGGTGTTGTTCACAATGCTTGCAGAAGAGAATACGTCAGAAGTGACTCAATAAAGAGGTTTTTGAGAGAAACTCTTTCAGCACAACCTTCAACATCACGCGATGCCGCGTTTTTGCGTTCAGGACATGTGAAATTCGATTTTAACACGAAGTGTTTTTTCTACACAGAAACGTATGACGAAGAGAAAGAAGGAAAAAACCTTATGATATGAGCCGAATAGTTTTTAATGTTCGTACAACTACGTTTCACAATTCCATTATCGTTCGTGGGCAGGAAAGGAAGGATGAGTGGGGAAACGACGTGGTAAGACGTATCTGCACTGTTGGGGATCTACACGCAGCAGATGCAATATATCATGAGGATTGTTACAAAATATTCTTGATAACCTCTGCACCTTCAAAAAGAAAAGCTGGACGTCCTCAAGATGAAAAGATTTAAGAAGCAATGGGAGAAATCTACAATTAAATTGAAGGCAATGATAATTGCCAATTCTCTAGGGACGAGTTGTTGGAACAGGTTACGAAAGAACCACCGCATGTGAACACCATCAAAGAGAGAATGAAGGAAAAATATGGGAGCCGAATTGTTTTCAATACAATTCGCACCAGACAAATTGTCGTCTCCTTTCGTACTTTTCGGGATAAAATCTTGAGCGACTCATGGTACACTTCTAGGTGTAACGATAAACAGACAGAACGTGAGAGGATTGTAACAAAAGCTGCTGAAATTATCTTGGAAGACATTGAATCCATGTCTTACGACAACAGTGTTTATCCTCCTTCAGCTAGCTTTTGCAGTGAAGCTGAACAATTAATACTTCAATCTCTCAGACTCTTCATGGACCGCTTACAAAGAAAAAAAGATCAAACGAGGGGGTGGGAACAAAGCTGATAACTATAGCTCATGCTCTTATTGCTGCTATTCGCCCTCGATGTTTCATGTCCCCAAACCAGCATCGCTCTGTTCATATATAGGAAATTTGGATCAAAGAACTTGGTCTCCCTTCTTTCGAAGTTGGGATTGAGTGCTTCCTACTGCGACGCTCAGTAGGTGGAGCTCGCCACCATCCACCACCCGAATGAGCCTATCCCAATGGAAACGTTTTGTCAGTACATCTTCGATAATGCAGATTTCAATGTATCCACTCTCGATGGCTAGAATACCTTCCACAGCATGGGAGGTATCAAATGTGTTACACCAACACAGGCTTTACTTCCATCCACGAAGGTCGAAAGGCTGAAATCTGCTCCCCCCAGAAAGAAGTGGTCCAGCTGGGAGTTCTGGAGCTGCAAGCCTTCGAGGGTAGAGGAACCAACGCATTGCAGCAAATTACCGTCGAACACTTGAGCTTGCTGAAGCCCATCCCCACTGACATATTCACACCCACTCTTCAAGATATCCTGTGGATGAGTGATAAGTGGCTGCAGCAGGTGGAACCCACTTCAGAGGTACCAACCATTTCAGAATGGAAGGGTTTCATGCAATTGACAGTTAATGTCATTAACAAATAAAAAACTTCGGTAACCTTTTTTCCATTCATCAATTCACCACCTAACGAGTACAGTACTGTACGCACAGCTTTACAGTATGCTTTCAAAAATAGTCAGGAGATGGGCGCCACAGTTTGTTTCGTAACATTCGACCAACCTTTGTACCTAAAAGCTGGAGAACTCACGCTTGGAACCATTGTTGTGAGACTTGGTGGTTGTCACACCCTAATGTCCTTCATGGGGTGCATTGGTCATATAATGACTGGATCTGGACTGAAAGATGTACTATTGCCAAGTCTTCGCTGTTAATTCAGTTGACAAGATGTTAACAGGCCACACCAATAGCCGCGCTGTTCGAGGACATTTTCTCGTTCAGCTTGTTTTAAGACGAATTGTTCTGGAAGGAGCCAATGTCTCAGAGGAAGAGAAGATGGAGATCTTGACTGTGTTGACAACGATGGAGGAACTTACTCCAGACAAAGTTGAAGAGAATGCTTCCGTGGTGTCAACTTTGAAGAAATTCCAGAATCATCTGGACTCCCTCAGAGAGAATGGGCCTACCGCTGCTTTGTGGGTGCAGTACTTCAATATGGTTACTCTGATGAAGAAGTTCATTGACTCTGAGCGTCGTAGTGATTGGGATGGCCACTTAGCGTGTGTACAGCAGATGATCCAATTCTTTTATGCAAGTGGGCACTTCCAGTACGCAAAATGTGCCCACCTCTACGCACAAGATATGATACAACTGTAAACTAGCCATTCGCAGGCTTACAAGGAGTTTGCAGAAAAGGGGTACTTCACCATTAATTGCACAGGTACACCTTGGGCAGGAGTTTGGTCGGATATGGTCATAGAGCAAACTCTTATGCGCTCCATGAAAAGTTCAGGTGGCCTGACTAAAGGGAGAGGAATTACTGATTCTGTACTCGCCAAATGGGTTTCTGGAGACCCGGGATGCACCACCATATGCACGTCATTGGAGGAGTTCGCTGGAGTGCTTTTTGCAACTGGTGAGCAGCACGTTGATTTCCGGGTATCACGGCAAAAGAGAGATTCACGAGATCGAGCTAAGATTGACGAATGGTTCAATGACCATCCCCCTTTTCCAAAGTTGAATTCGCTCATGTCGCTATCAACGGGCATCCTGGGAAACTCCAAAGTAAACTGCCACCAAGCCCAGGATATTGGAACCAAAACCATGCAAAGTTTCATTAGCAGCAAATTCGGTGACATGAAGCATGAATAAAAACTTGATTTGTAACAATAAAAATCGGATTTTTTTTAAAAATTTGTTTTCCCTTCTCCATATCTCCGTAAGTATCGATCCTAGCGAAACAATGTAAAGAACCTTTTTTGTAGAGAATTTTATGAATAATAATTTATTATATAAGCAGTTTTTGGCTGGAAGCAGTAGTTTTTGAGTTATTAACGAAAAATGAGAAAAGACACCCTTAAAGACCACCCCCCTCCCTTAGCTCCACCCCCACCCATGAGTACTTTTGGTATGTTGTTCAAGACACCTTCCTCTACAAATTTGCCAAAATTGGCTTCTACATGAATTATTTCTCCTATTTTTCCTTCGTTGCCTGGACTACATCTGCAAGCTCGTTCTTTAGCACAGTACTAGTGATTCTCCTGTTTCTTAAAGCGGATTGCCTAAAAAAATGCTCATCCCTTGAATTGGTTCATCGTTTTCATCCTTGCCCTGGCCTTCAAAAGTGAAATTCTGTCTCGTTAAATCGTGTAACCATGCGACTAATGTTGGAATAATTTCTTCCTATCAAATTTGCAACAAAACGCATGGACTATCCCTCATCCAGCAAAGTTGATAGCCTCACTGCCTCCTTTATGGATAAATTTATTGAGCGATTCATTCTTCAAGCTGAAAACACTCGTAACTGATACAATTGATAACAAAAAAAGCTTGATGGCTAAAGATAACTTGTCTTAATAAACAGTTTCGGAACAGACTTTAAATCAATTTTTGGTAGAAGTGACTTTAATTGACAATAATTGTAATCTTAAAACAAAAATGTCTTGACAGCATTTGTTTGGAACATCAGAGGAGGTCCAAAGTCTACTTGCAAGACAGTTAGCAAAAGTTATCAATATCTCAGAATTAAAAACAAATATAATAGTGGTGCGTTAACTTTGTCCAGGAGTTTATTTCTCTATTTAAAATATGTGGAGGCTAGCTAATTATCATCCTGCCCTCGTACTTTTATAGGATTTCATAATAACTTCAATAATTTCATAGTTTCTCAAAACAATTTAATAATTTTATGAATGCTGTTCCAATATCTACAGTGGTTACCTCATGACTTTTCACTTTTTCTATAACTAACTAGCAGTTCCCCGTTTTCATCATCACTTTTTTGATTTGCTCTCTAGCTTCTTCCCATTCTTTGGTTTTTTATAATTAGTCACATACTATCTGTTCATTATTAACCCTTTTTTATTTATTTTGTTGTCCCAGGTTACTTCGCTAACAACATATTAAACAAAATAGTAAGGCGGAATCCCTCAAGGGGGTAATCGCCAATAAAATTATTGAGAGAGCATTCATTATATCATGAAATTGTTATAAATTGCTATAAAATATAATATTAAGAAATGCTATGAAATTAAGTAACAAACGACTTCCAGAACTGGAACGTGTCATTATTGCGGTCGAAGAACTCAACGTTTCGCCCACTTTCATAAGGGGCTTCATCAGGAGGAAAAAAGCAAAAGAGCACGGTAACTCAAAGTGTGTACCACGCCAGAGGCTAAACTCTTTTGCAAGGGAAGGGAGAGAAAAGCACGGTGATTCAATGTGTGAATCACGCCAGAGGCGAAACTAACAATGGGAAGGAAAAAGGCGAGATAGGCAAGTGCCGTCACGGTTGAGTGATGGTGGACGAGGAATAGAAATGAGCACTTTCCACATAGAAGGAAAAGGATCTTATGGTCGGTATCGCATTAGTGTTCGGCAACGGCTGATGATGAAACGAGACCCGACTTGAGACCCCGCTGGTGTTCAGAGATGCGAGTTTTTACTGAACGTCCTCTTTCACCAATATATACAGCATTACAAGAGCAAGGGACTATGTAATCGCCTTTAGATGATATAGTGTTTAATTTATCTATATGTGAAGGAAGAACCTGTGAATTTTTTCGGGGGTTTGAATACTGTTTAATGTTTCGTTTTCACAGCAACTTTCCTAAGTGATCAGTGACTTGATGGATATAGAGAAGAAAGACTATTGCTGCGGGAGGATTGGCTTTTCGAGGTTTGGGTGGTCATGGATGAAGATGGCGACTGATGGCTAAAGGTGTTTATACAACCGCCACAGCACTTGCCTATCTCGCCTTTTTTCTTCCAATCGTTAGAAGAGTTTCGCCTCTGGCCTGGTTTACACGTTGAGTTACCGTGCTCTTCTATCCCTTGCCTTGCAAAAGAGTTTAGCCTCTGGCGTGGTACACACGTTGAGTTACCATGCTCTTCTGCTTTTCCTCCTGATGAAGCTCCTTACGAAAGTGGGCAAAACATTGCGTTCTTCGACCTCAATAATGACACGGTCCAGTTCTGGAAGTCGTTTGTTACTTAATGACAATGGTCGTGAAAGCCCCTGAAATCACGCTATGAAATTATTTTTAAAAATTAAAATATTATGAAGCACTATTAAAGTATTATAAAATTAATTAAATTCTATGAAATTATGCAATATAGAACAAGTTATTTTTCATCCTACATGATTAGAAAATCGAATTTTACCATCTCCATAGAGACGAGAAAGTGTGCGTTTCTAAGGCTAGCCCTGCAAAACAAACCCAAATGGCTAGGCAAGAAAAAAAATTTTGACGTTTTCCAGTAGGGGACGCTGCAATAATCTGTCAAACCAAATTTAAAAGAAAATCACGTTTATAATTAACTTTTTTGCTTTAAATAATAGCTATTCTTCTTTTACAAAAATATTTGCTCAATAAAACTTAATTTTAGCAATGTATTCGTTATATTTTTAATATACAATAAACATCAGATAGATTTCTGTAGAAGCTTATGTCTAACTACGGGTAGATGGCGCTGCAGTTACGAACGCTATTCGATATGCCAAGAATTGCAAATCGTTTTATTATTGTTGACAGCTCTGTCAATTTCAAAATAATAACCTGGATGAGAGCTATGTTGAAAAAATTATTGCAGGATGGTGTTGTCGGATGAAAAATAATGTGTAAACCATGGGCAGTAAAGTGATTTTCCAGGCTTCAAGAAGTGTCCAGGCTCGCTAAAGCTCGCCTGTCCATTTCTTCTTTCAGCCTGGAAAATAATCACTTTACCGCCTAGGTTTACAATATACTATTAAAGTGGTTAACTTTTCATGAATAATTTTGTATTTTGGGGTCATTAATAACCGAAAACTGGGACTGCAGGAATGAAAAAATAGATGCAAAAATAATAAAAGGTAATACAAGAATCTAAAAGTAAGAAAAAAGGGAACAAGATCTCAATGTTTGAAAAAGTTGATTCAGCAATGTATTTTATAAATCTAATAAATATATAGTAATACGACCTGTAATTACTTTCAGTAGTGAGATGTGGGTGCTAAGGCAAGAAGACATATAAAGTGTTTTGAAAGAAAAATGTTAACAATTTCTGTGGCACAAAACAGAGGAAATATGGAGGAAACATACAATAAGGAACTGAGAGAAAACTATATGGAGCCGAAAATAGTCAGCATCATTAGACAGAGTTCTCTTTGTTGACTTGGCTACGTAGGAAGAATGGAAGCAGAAAAACTCCCCAAACAAACAAACAAATAAGTAGTGATGCAAGAATCGGAAGGACCAACGAGAAAGAAAAACTAAGAAGATACTGGTGAACTTGTGTCGAGGAAGATCTGACAAACTTGGACGTTAAAGAATGGAAAAGAGCCATGAAGCAAGCCTTATAACGGGTGTTCATAAACAGTCGTCATCCCAGTTGCTTTGAAAAACAAAATGTTATGTCTTTGATTAATTCGTGCAACACAAGGAAACGTCATTGAGTACTGTCATAGCGCATTTTTTCTCAATTTTAATAGACATACGTTTCTGAAGTCAAAACCTACTGGGATGACGACTGTTTATGAACACCCGTTATATAATACAAGTCTAACACGTAGTATTCATAAAAACTTGAAGCCTTATTGGGCGCATTCAGACGACACAACCGTTGAGTGAGCGCTGAGCAAGCGCTCAGTTTGAGCGATGTAGGTTTGCTGAATGGTCTTTTTCAATTTATGTTGAGCTAACTGTCAAAGTTGTTTATTTTAACCTATAAATACAGCTGAATGTTGTGTTTTTGTGTTAAAGAGTTACAAATCAATATGTATTTACATTTTTATTCGAATTTCCAAATAAACCAATGTATTATGAGCGATGATACTATCAATAACAAATTATAGTATATTAAAGTATATTTTGTTCAAATGAAGGAGTAAGCATTATTTGATGAGATTATTAAGATAAATTAACGAGTAATTAGTGTAGTAGGAAAGTAGGTAATTATGTAGATACTATCTAACAATAATTACCTAATAATCTTTATTTAAATTTATTTTGCACGGTAAACACATCCATTTTACTGAGCG
Source organism: Agriotes lineatus (assembly GCA_940337035.1). Taxonomy (NCBI): domain Eukaryota; kingdom Metazoa; phylum Arthropoda; class Insecta; order Coleoptera; family Elateridae; genus Agriotes; species Agriotes lineatus. The sequence goes on along the minus strand of CALNHX010003240.1, from coordinate 127,412 downwards.
GTTTCTGATCAGTGAGCGGTTTTGAAATGCGCTACGTAAAATGGTGACCGCTACGACTGAGCGGTTAAGTGAGCGGTCGCATTCAAGAAAACTTCACTCAACAGTTGTACAACTGTTGTGTCGTCTGAATGCGCCCATTGAGAAGTTCATTTTAAGCCAAAATGTCTTATGAATTAATCTCCAAAACTCAATTGTAAAGAAGTTATGAGCATATTAAGTTGTATCAAATCAAATGAAACTTATTAGCATGTTATTTTTGTCATATCGCATCGTTTGCAGAATGAACTTCACGTGTCCCCAGTGATAGTAGTCAAGGTAGTTAAGGCATTATCTCCGAAAAAACAAGGCCACAGCTTTCTGCCAAGAAGTCGTACAGAAATGTCAAATTAGTAGATTATGCAATATCCTGAAATAGATAATAGGCTCGATAATTCCTGTGCTGACATCCCACCAGAGAGCTGTGGCTTTTCTGTTTTAGAGATAATTGTTAATGACAGGTGACCTCAGTGGCCAAGTAACTGTAGTAAGTTGCCTACCAAAATGAAGAGGGACGCCATTCTGCTGTATCCACATTTGTTGTTTGAAAAGGATCTTCAAAAATTTGAATGGCAAGTAGATGTATCTCTTTTTTAATGAATTTGTATATAAGAGGACTAAACGAATAGGTTTGAGCTTTTTCAGAGAAAGAGATACTTGGAAGAAGTGAAAGATGATTTAACAGCCAATGGAGGATTGACAAATGACGGCAGGGTATAGCAAGGACTAGAAGAAGAATTATCCCAAGTTAAAGGCCTACCTACATGGTCTGCTATAGTTTTTATGCAGTGTGTCTGACAGTATACACAACGTAGAGAAACGCCAATGGTAAATTTATTTAGCTAAAGGTCAGAGTTGTCTGGCCTGTATTGCACCACCTACAGTTCTGATATGAAACCGAGTATAAAACACATTCATTTACCTAGTTCTGCTCAAATTATTTATCATATTATTAGATTTTCGCTATATTATAATTCATGATTTATTTTCACTTACAGTGCCATTTGTTTCCATATAACAAAAACTAAGGAAGTTCCCTATATTGTACACACCGTCAGACACATATATAGGATGTCAACTGGATTTAGGTAAACAGCATTACACTACATTAATACTAACATAATGCATCAACTGGCTTCCCTTGTATTAGTACTATCATAACACAACGTTTGTAATTAGTAATTAAAACTGGACAGTAACAATCTTTAAAAACGTGAAATGCAAAGCTCTTTCCCTACATTCATCTCTGAAAGTTGGTATTCGTATATAATTACAAACATCTTACAGAAAATCCTGCGGTAGGTGCCAAAATAGCAGGAAATACGCATCCCATTGCAGCCTGCATCGCTGATGCCCGCATTTCCAAACAAACGGCACAGCCTTCTTGCAATACAATTCCTGGTAGCACAAACTAAAATTTATCATAATTTTAACAGATTAAAAAGAGAATTGTTGTTATATACTTCGGTATGAAGTCCAAATGACATAATGGCAGGTATTACGCAGACTGGTAAATATGTTGCCATTTGCCCATAACGAAATAATTTTAGTTTTTGCCTGTAGTGATTATTTATGTAAATTCCTGCAAGAGCACTTAAGGAACCCAGGATTGTGCCGCCGTATCTAAAAGCCCATCTATAAAGGAGGATTTTATTAGTATATCTCTACAACAGAGTTGCAAGTGCTTGTACGTACACATCGCCGGTATGTTTCCAGTTTTTCAAAATTTTCGTTTGATACTTTAGAGCATCTTGCTCTGAAAGTATGATGGCATCTGGAGGGATTTCACTAACTCTCTTTTTTTGGAGAGCCATGGTACTGTCATCTCCAATTATTTTTAAATAATCGTTCTATGTATAAGATAACCTCATAGATTACAGTTGAGTGATGGCAAGCACATAACCTATAAAAACAGCTGATTGCATGTCACTTGTGCAGTTGGAAGTTTGTACTACTTGCATTTAGTTTTAGCACGGAGCAGTTTGTGTTGTTTAATGGGTGCTGAATTAAAAGAAACCCACTGCAAGCATTTTGTGACTCGAAAGAAACGTTATTGTCGTATGACTGTGAGGGAAGGTGATGAGTATTGTGGTGAACATCAACCTAAAACGGAACCTTCCGACAGTGAAGGTAATGATAATAGTAATTCAAGACGAAGGATTGCATGTCCTCTTGATCCAAAACAGTAAGACTTTTATTGATACTATCAGTGTTGTTATGATTAAGGCTTTTGTTAGAGACGATAGCCCAGCATAGCAGTATAAAGTTGTAGGATCCTTTCATAGCAAAGTGGCACGGTACATTTTAGCGTGCTGTGTTAAATAGCAAGTAGCCAAAAGTACTGTGGCATCTATATCAATTTTGGTGCTGTTTGTTGTGTGAATGTAGTAGGTATGTACATGCAGCAATGTATCGCAATGCTTTCATAAGAATAATTTCTTTAAAAAAGTAAAGATTTAATGATGATGATGATGATGATGTTGTCCAGACCGAAACGGTCACGGTGGAATTGCCAAAATGGCTTGATTGTCGTTGTCTTGTCTTGAGTGTGCTCTAAGGTGGCTATTGTACCCTAGCTTGTTAGTGAAAGATCTGTTACACTGGTCACAATAAAGTTCATTTCTTTCATTATATATGTAGATTCTTATTTGATTTGGTCGATCTTTTCGTTCTCGACGCTTGGAGTCCTCTTCCTCTAGACGACGTTCTTCTACATCTCTAATTTTATTGTGCACGTATGTTCGCCATTGCTTTCTTTCAGCTGCTTTCCTCTCCCAGTTCTCTATGGATATGTTACATTGTGTCATGTGCCTCTTGATGTTATCCTTGTATCTCAGTTTTTGTCCTCCCGACGTACGGTTACCATAAAACATTTGACCATACAGGACTTGCTTCGGAAGCCGATTGTCAGACATTCTAACGACATGTCCACACCATCTCAACTGCCCATGCATGAGCATTGATTCAATACTGAGGATGCCTGATCTTCTTAAAACCTCAGTATTTGTAACGCGTTGCTGCCACTTTATTTTTAGAATATTTCTTAAGCATCTTAAATGGAATTGCTCAAGTTTCCTTATATGCTTTTTGTATAGGCACCATGTCTCTGAGCTATATAGTAGCGTAGGAATAACAACAGCCTTTTAGATAGAAATCTTGGTTTTGGATTTTACATCGTTGTGTTTAAAGAGTCGGTGATGTAATTTACCGAAGACCGCAGCAGCATTTCCTATTCTGATGGTGATTTCATTGTCAAGATTGGCACATGAGTTTATTGAGCTGCCAAGGTATTTAAAATTTTGGACCTCTCTCAGAGTTTTATTTCCAATAGTTATATTCAGAGGAGTCAGCTGTTGATAGTTATTGTCCTGTTGCATGACTTCCGTCTTTGTGCAATTTATTTTCAATCCAAACTTTGAGCATGCATTTGCAAGCCTGGTTACGCATTCCTGTAGACTCTCACGAGAGTTTGCAACCAGGCACACATCATCAGCGAATAGAATTTCGACAATTCGAACCAGCTGGGTTTTGCTAGCTGCTCTCAGCCTTTGTAGGTTAAATAGGCTTCCTTCATAGCGATACATGATGTGTATTGCATCAAACATGCCTTTCAGGGCCTCACGTATAGTCATGGCAAAGTACAGTGCAAAAAGAGTTGGTGCAAGAACACAACCTTGCTTTACACCAGTAGTAACAGGGAATTCGCCTGTGTGGTCTCCATCAAAGCATACTTGGCATTTCATGCCATCATGGAACTGTCTTACCATGGATATATATTTTGGGGTGCAGCCTACTTTTTTAAGAATTATCCATAAAGCTTCTCGAGGTATATGATCAAAAGCTTTTTCCAGGTCCACAAAGCAGAGATAAAGTAACTGGTTTTGCTCTCTGCTCTTTTCCTGTAGCTGTCGTATGGTAAAAATGGCATCAACAGTCCCTCGGCCAGGACGGAAACCACACTGCGTTTCAGAAAGAATTTTCTCAGCTGCTGGTTGTAGACGGTTGAGTAGAACTCGTGCTAGTATTTTTCCTGCAGTGGTCAGTAGAGAAATACCTCTATATGAGTTGCAATCTGAGATTTAATAGCCGAGGGGTGGCTCACTTACCTAAAATGTGTGCACCTACGCTTAAGAATCCTAAGAATTCCGAATATTCCTGAAGAATCTTAAGAATACTGGGATTCTTGAAAATTCTAAATGTTATTGAAGAATACTAAATATTCTCTCGAATTCTGAAATACATATTACCAAAGAATGCCAAAGATTTTTAAGATTCCTGAGAAATACTGCAGATTCTTGAGATTCCTAGAGAATACCAGAGTTGACGGCTTTCCTAAAATCAATATACATGCAATATTGTTAAGTTGAAGTTGAACAATGTAGGCAGGTATTACATGAAACCCTGTTCAGAAATACAAAAGCATTTTTTTTAAGTTGTCATAAGTAAGGTCTGCACATTACTTTTTTTTTTTGACGTAACAATTTTCTTTCTTTATTTAACTATAAGGAACTGGACGAAACAAAAAATCTGCAGTTTTTGGTCAGGTCCGCTTTAAGTATGTCTTGTTTTATAATACTGTCCATGTGACATTTGTTCAGTATGACAGTAAAATAACACGCAACAACAAGCAAGCGAGCAAGCTTAAAATCTTATTATAAGTGTTAAGGACTTCTTCGAAGAGGAGAAGTTGGATTACATAGGTCAAGAATGTCTTGGTTTGAATAATGCGCTATTTAGAGCATCCCTTACACTAAAGGTTAGGTATTATCATATATAGTCCATTTACTTGACACTGTCAGCGTCAAAATTTAAAAAAAATTCTTGACTATACCTCAAAAATAATGTGTTTTTTATTAGACTGTACAGTAATTTAATTTTTAAAATGTGAAAAATAGCAGTGGTGCCAACATAATGTCAGTTTGACAGTGCAGATGTCAAGTAAATGGACTATATTTAACACTACTATATTGCTAACGCCTGTAAGTGGGGAGGTCACAGCGTAAGTGAGACAGATAACCAACTCTTCTACGTAATTGATGAGCTGTGCGCAAGCGTTGTCCGTGTGGTGAAGAAGTGAACTTCATGGTCAAGTTTAAAATTTGCTTCTAAAGGCGGAGTTCAGATTCTCAGGCATGCGCACGAGACGCGTAGCATTCAGAGTGAGACTGTGTCGGCGCCATAATGTTTTCGCCCGTTCCCAGACTCTACTAGCAATATAGAAGTAAAAATATATGGGTATTATCCATTTACTTGACATCCGCACTGTCAAACTGACAGTATGTTGGCACTACTGCTATTTTTCACATTTTAACGATTAAATTAAGCCTACCTCTGGATCTAGTTAATATTTGATTGAAAAATAATTTTCAGTAATGCTGTTTGTAACACTTCTCAATTTTTTTTACTCAAACAAGCTACATTTGCACATTGCAGTTTGCCTTTTATTTTGCTTTAATTCTGTCTGTTCGAGTTCAGAATAAGTTACATGAAAAGAACCAGAACTCAAGAAACTGCATTTTGCATCATAACGTCACAAGCAAAGCAATCATAGTAGGTCCATCAATATACCAAAAATTAGAATTAAAGTATTTTTAATTATTGTGGGTTCTAAAAGTAGTTTGAACCCACGAAGTGGTGATACCTATTAAATTAATAAGTGAAATATTGGAATAAGTATGAGACTTACACACAAAGTAGTAGGTAGACCTGGTTAATCAACTTTCCATAAATTCAAACATACATCCATCCATCCATAATCTATAGCCTCTTTTATCTTTCGGTGTCGAGGACCATTCACATACAACAATTTAATTATTACATAGGAGGTTTATTAGATGTAATTTTATTTTCCTGCTGCTGATCATGTAAGTCAGTGATACAGCCTTAGTAACAAAACGTGTAAGTCGGTGATTATATTTGATTACTGCTTTTTCTTGACAACGGAACTTAATATCGAGAGATCCAAAAAAAACTGTTCCTCAGCAGGCTGTGGAAATTCAACGTATGAATAATATGTTGGTGACACTGTACGGCAATGTCAAATTCGAGGTTAGCAGGTTAGGATTTGTGTCAAAACTGACGGAAAACCTAACCTGATAACCACGAATTTGACATTGACGTACAGTGTCACCAACGTATTATTCATACGTTGAATTTCCACAGCCCGCTGAGGAACATTTTTTTTGGATCTCTTGATATTATTATTATGTTCCTAGGATAATAAAACTAGCAAAACAAGATGCAGATTTAGACGTTTTGTTTATAAATTGCAAGCATTTATGTGACATGTGACACTCACAGGTAACACGACTCACGAAAACTAATCCTGGTGACAGGCGACAAACCAAACGATTTTTTCAAAAATCTAGGAAAATTTCGATAAGCAGCGGCAGGCAACAAGCCGCGACTTCGTCTTAGCTTGTACTTGCCTACCTCAAATGTTAATAGGTCCTTACATTCCTTGTTACTTAAATAGCTATTATTAAAGTGGTAAAAGTAGAAAGGGTGCATGCATCCATTGTGTGTTAATTATTCTAAATTTCGTCTTTCAATTTTAGTACTTGCTATGCCAATAAACTTCAGCAGCATCTCAAGAAATGTAATGCCAAGACTACTACAACGGCCCCATATATTCATAAGAACATAAATGCTGGGGATATTGGTAACATTGAGATAGCTATATCAAGATCTTTATCAGATACTCCAGTTTCTCATTTGTTAGAGGTTATTTCAAAAGTTAACAGAATACATAGTGGTACGTAACTTTTAAAATCTAAATATGATGGTTAAAAAATCAGATCCAAATTCTCATCTTGTATTTAAATTTAATTAAAATATTGCCATCAATAATAGTAAACAAAGAGATATAAATTTGAATGATAGTTAAAGCAAGTGTACTTAATCACATATTTAATGACAAGGTGAGAATATGATGTCGAGTATTTTTTAAAACAATAATTTGTTGAGGGTGATTTCAAATTTATGAAACTTGCTTTTCCCTTCTAGAAACAATCAAAGATGCAATAGCAGAAAATAATTGCACTCATTCCATATTAGAAGAGGAACTGTCCAAACCTGAATATGGCAACTCAACTAAAAAGCACCTTTTACAAACTTCCGCCATTATAGGTCTTCTGAGGGAGTATAATCTTTTACGAGCCAATACCTGTTACGTTGAATTCGGAGCTGGCAAAGGTTATTGGTTGTTTTGCTGGTATTATTATTTGAACTTTTGAATTTCTTACAGGTAAATTGAGTTATTGGGTATCCAAAACATTAGAATACTTAGGTCTTTCATCGTCGTCAGTATTATTAATAGAACGAGCATCACATCGACACAAATATGACAACAAGTTGGATAAAACCACTAGCCAAGTCATTCGAATTCGTTCTGACATTGCAGATTTAATTCTTTCTAAAGTTGATATTATTAACAAATCTAAAACTGTTGTAGGACTTTCAAAACATTTATGCGGTGATGCTACAGGTAAGTAAGTTCGAACTGAGTGTTATTGTGTGGTAAATGAAAATTTTTAATGTTGAAGACTTAGCCCTGCATTGCTTAACAAATTCACAAGAAGCAGGTAAGGACGTATCTGGAGTTATCATGGCCTTTTGCTGTCACCATAGATGTCAGTGGTCTTCGTATACGGGAAAACCATTCTTTGAGGTACCTATTGAAGCAAATATAAATATTAATTAGTTACATGTTCTATAATTATTTATTTTCAGGATGTTGGATTGTCACATGCCGACTTTGACGTGATGTGTGGTTTAGTAAGCTGGGCAGTTTGTGGTACTGGAGTGAGTCGTGAACGTAGACAAAATCCTGAGTTGTTTTTAAATCATAATACAAGGTAATTTTTGTTAAAGTAAGAGGAAATAATGGAAATAATTTTATTTCATTTTTAGAGATGCTGAGATTGGTCTTAGCAGGGATCAAAAAGAGGTAATAGGGAAAAAGTGCAAAGATCTATTAAATTGGGGACGAAAAATGTTTCTACAAAACCATGGTTTTAAGTGCGATTTGTGTTACTATGTAAATCGTGATGTGTCTTTAGAAAATGTATGTGTCGTTGGTATCAAGGAGCACAATAAAATTGTGTGAGATTAATCTGTTTTTACAGTTTTAAATTGAAAATTACATTTTCAAACCATCATATATTTGATACAAACTATTTGTGTTGATTGTTAAATTTACAATAATTGTAAAAATGTTTATTTTATTGCTTTTGACCGATTTGCTGATTTTTTTTGAGCTAAGGAGTAATTAGAGTCTGTTTGTTACAACTTGTAATACAGGTAAGATCAGTAAAGGTTTAAAATTTATGAGATCAAAGCTAGTCATCGAAAACTATGCATTTTTGTATTGTTGTAAAATCAAATTTGATAGAAATAAATAGTATCCCAATAGTCTACATTATTTTGAATTATTGAATTTGCATATACCTACAGTGAAATCTTCCATAAGCGGACACGCACAGTGCCAAAGTTTTTGTCCGGTTATTAGAGGCTTAAGGGAAAAAATCCATTTTGATGTTTAAAAAAGTCGTATTATGACGTAAGGGTTTTTTCTGACTGCTTATTATACTTTCCACATCAAAATCTAAATATTTTGACAGTTTGAATATGTACTTTAAAGTAATTACTTTTAGTAGAGTATTTAAAACTTTTCACTGTTAATGCTTCCGTGTAGGTCCTGATTACATTCTCACGAATTTCTAAGTCGCCATTGTTTCCTATTTCTGCCAACTGCACATCAACGGCAGCTGATTTACCTGAAATTTCGGTTACATCATCTTCAGCGATTATTTCTTTGTCGATGTTTATAAATTCGTCAGGGTTGACGTTTTCGATTTCTGGGATATTGCTATACAGTTCAGCCATTACTGATAAGGGTAAATGGTCCTCTGGTTCGAATTGATTACAGTGGTGTAACTTGATATTCGCAGACTCCGCGACCACGGGGGGCCCTGAGCTTAGTTTTCTTATTCTTTCATTCAATAAAAGCAAACAGGAAAAATTCATTCTATTTTAATTTTATCATAATGGGACGCCCATGCAAAAGGCAAAGTAGTTTTGAATTGCAGGCCTTTAAAATCGAGATGAAAGTGTCGAATTTCCTACAGTCATAACGCTGATTCGAGTTGACTTAATACCGGCCGTATTGCAAAAGTATTATATAATTTAACAACTTCTTTTCTTTGCCTGTATTGTGCCTAGAATTGAGCATAGGCCTCCCGTAATTCTGTCCATCTTTTTCGGTCCTGTGTGGTTCGTATTCTGTTAGCTGGGCCTGCATTTTGAAGCGTACAAGAGAGATTCACAGTCTAAAAATTGTCAAAAAATAATGTTCGTGTCTATTTAAGAGAGTGTCCGTTTAATAGAGAAAATTCTATTAGTAAAGTTAATGCAAGCAAGTTGGTTCCCAACAAAATGTCCATCTAAGAGAGGTGTCCGGTAAGGGAGATATCATTGTATTAATAATAATTAGCTGACTGTTAGTGTGCCCTATAAATCCCATTAAAATTTTAGGTCTCGCCCTTTAAACAGTTTTTTTATAACACTGCAATTTCACTCGTACTATTTCTGTTCATTCGGTTCATATTTAGAGGTCCCCCATGTGTCTGCTATTTGGGCTAATTTTGAATTTTTGCGCTTTTTGTGTTAGTGGGAGTTTTGTAGCCGTACAAGGCTCGTAAAGCTGATATATACCTACACATAACAGCTAGAAATGCTGGGTCTGCTTTTCACCACGATGCAGAATGATAAAGACATAACTAAGTATACGGCTTGCAAGGGGATTTTCGAAGTCATTTCACACATTTCTGGTATTTCAGACTCTCCGGTCGTGGCTGCCAAAAATAGCAGTGAAAATTAATCGGAAGATGAATTCGTTGCACCGACATGCAAACCCAGTGATCTAGGTAAACGTATTATATCTTCAAAAGTTAGCTGTGCTCGACCGCACTAATACCAGTATCAGAAAGTCAACAATGATTTTGGTGTCTGTAATCAACGAACCAGGATGTTCTACATCTTCTGCAGTTCTTTCCAAGTGTACCATCCACCGACAATGCCAGAGACGTCGTTGTGAAGCTGCACAGATAATTAAAGAAGATTATCAAGCCACCAAATCAGTTGTTCACTGGGAGGGTAAGCTGTCAGCAGATGTGACTGGCATTGATAAAGTAGAACAGGGCTGTCCCCCCTTCAAGGGGCCCAAGGGCCACTGTAAAAAAATTTGAAGATTGTGAGGGCCGCATCATAAAATGTGTCGTATGCGACTTTGTGAGTGATTTGTAATAAATATAAAACGTGTATATTTCAATACTAATTTTTATTTATTTAAGAAGCTTAGGTTACATTACAAAAAGCATTAAAACATAAAAGAGATATACAGGGTGTTCCCTGAGGTAACCGACAAACTTACACCATATGTTCTAGAAGTGATTCTATGCAAAAAAAATCATATTCACTTTAGGTTAATTCCTTTCCTTTCTTGATATACCGACAAAAGAAAAAAATTACATCAATTAATGTAAATTTACGTATAGAGATGTGACGTTTCACCCCCTTATTAAGGGCGTCAAAGATTTATCCCTCGGGTTAAACTCAAATCGGAGAAATACGTTTACTTAAATATATATTCGATTAGGTAAAACACCAGATAATTACCAAAACAAATACCGGGTGGCCATAAATATCTGATATCACATTACCTTTGGAATCAACACCGCTTTATTAAAGTGATGAATCCAATTAAACTAAATGTCATTAATGTCATCACAACTAAAATTCCTATCTGTCAAAAATGATTACAGATTGCAATAAGTAATGGAGTTAGAACAGGAGATTTTTATAATCGAGTCGTAGGCTAAACTGCAGAATCCGGGGCGCATTCCCTTCCTCTTATTGCATTTTATTACATTACATAGGTACCAATACTTATTGTAATTGAAATATAATACTAACCCAACATTTATAAGTAGCTAATTCCATGGCTACCGGGATCTCAGATATTTATGGCCACCCGGTATAATATTTTTAGCTAGTTACAATGATTAATTAAAAATAACTGAGTTGCACATTATTTAAAATTAACATGTTCTTCTGGAACGGTGTCTGGTTTCGTTAGTCGAGCTGCAACCCAATGCACCGGCGAGTGTTGCGGGTCCCTATTGGTAGTCCGCCGGTACGCACGCCTATTCTTCGGGAAATGGGCTGAGTAGGTCTTTTGTTCCTGCAAACTTGACCTTCCACTCAGTAGTGATTTAGCGATTTCAGGGGTTACCTGGGGCGGGCGTTAGTGCCTAAATCCTGGTGCAGAGGTTTCTGGTACCTTACGACAGCTAGGCGTCGTTCTTGGAGCGAACGCGGTGTCAAATCCTGCAGATGGAATTTTTTCGCCTTGAGCCGGAAAATGATGTTGACATTCCCCCAGTAGGGAATCAGTGTTGAATTCAGACTGATTACTCCGGGAGGGAAAATGAAACGTCTGGGGGGTATTTTTACCTATTCCACCGCAATCCGCCCATTATTTTATAGATTTAAAGAAACATGAATATGAAGTGGTAATGTTTCCGGGGGGGGGGGAATTTTGTTATGCCCGGGGGGGAATTTCACCCCCGGTCACCCCCCTGGATTCAACACTGTAGGGAATTTGCGGGCTGCAGAATCGAACGTCGAAGTTCAGGAATTCGCCTTTTAATGAACAAAAACGGGCCCTGCAGGTGAGTTTATAAAGGGCGGCTACAGGACTCTAGCCGCTCACAAGAGGGGTAGAGGCTGCGATTGCTACAGGTTACAGGTTTAGGTATTAGTAAAATGAGGTTATGAGGAGTATTTCTTCTCTCGAAGCGCCGGGATTTGCGTTTAAAAAATTAGGCAGTCGAAAATGGCTTTTACAGCGTATTAAGACAGGGTTAAAGCCTCAGGGATTCGATTTCCCAAGAAAGTTCAACAATCAAGGTAAAATCGAATTCTAGCGGTCTTGCTCTTGCGGATAATTTGAACTTCTCGGGCTGACAGTACAACACGTCATTTCCCTTGAAGCCTGGTCTGGTAAGGGCTGGAGGCCTACTCCGTTAGACAGTTCAGCGTGTCAGACCGGAGGGCCCAGGTAGAAAAGGAGAGGACAGGATCAGGACTGGTGGACTCAAGGGGAAATTCGATCCGCAGGCCGCAAAAATATTCTGGCGGGCCGCATACGGCCCGCGGGCCACATGTTGGACAGCCCTGAAGTAGAATGGCTACCTATTCGAATTTTCTGAGTTATTATTTTCAAACTTTAATTTTTATCCATCTCTTATCTTCTTTATCTTTGTAATACATTTGATTACGCTGGAAGCCCCTTTTTTCTTTTCTCACTACCTGATAGAAATTTCTTATCTCTTTCTTTTTTGCATCAGCTGCTAAGGCTATTAGCCGTTAGAATAATGTCCCTTATCGAAAGGTAGGAGCTGCTCTGTATCTAACGCATTAAAATGTGATGTACTGTTAATGGTACGTTACAAGTAGTACATGACGGTTGATTTTCACTACACAGTAAATACTTGTACGTTAGTTGAGTATGCGCGGTTTGAATTCTCGTCAAGATAACTTGTTCCCTTCTGGAGATATTAGTGGGGTATTGAAATTTACCCACTTCTGGAAGGAACCTCCTCAGATTCGTATCCTGATTGTTCCATACTTCCTGAAACTTGGCTCTGATTTGTTTTCCAACAAATATTTTAACGTCTTTGAGACTGGTAACTTCATATATGGGCGGAATTTGTAGGGTTGCATCCTTCGCAGCTCTATCAGCCTTTTCATTACCAGTTATGCCAACATGACTAGGGATCCATATGAATGATAATTGTTTTTCCATTAATCCTATCGTATTACAAAGAAACCTAAAGTCTGTGATTAATGATTCATGTATAGTTTGATTGTTTATAGCTTCGAGAACAGACCGAGAGTCAGTACATATCGCAAAAGCCATATCTGGCTCGCGTCCCGACACAGCCGCAACGCGGCATAGATCGCAAACGCTTCACAGAAAAAAACACTGACAATCTGTGGAAGCAAATGCTTCAAAATTGCTTCTCCATATATGACTGCAAACCCAGCCCCTGTGTCCGTTTTTCACCCATCCGTAAATATTAAAATGTGGTTGCTATATTTCTCAAGTAAAGTGAAATAGCACTGCCTGGTAGCAGCTGCATTTATTTCTTTCTTACTGACTTTTAACAGGTTCATCCGAGTTTCTGGGAGGTTTACAATCTACGGTTTGTAGACCTGTTTCTCTGCCATGTATAATGACTGTTCAGGTATTCCAAGTTCAGTAATGATATTCGCTGATCTCACCGATGACGATTTGCGCTGAGTATTTTCGGTCTAATAACGAGCAGAGAATGCATTTCTCTTGAACAGGGAAAGTATTCTTGCTGCTTAAATTTAATCAGTAGCTAGCTATATGTTTTTGACGCTTTAAGCTTAAAGGTCCCAGACCAGAGTCTGCGTACATGCTTTTGACTGGGCATGTGCTAACAGAGCTCCTATGGCATATCGTATACCCCGATTATGTACGACATCTAATGGAGTTAACCGGCTCGGCTTCGCAGAGGAGTACGCCACGCACCCATAGTCGATCTTTGACAGCACTAAACTTTTATGAAGCATCAGTAACGCCTTTCTGTCCGCTCCCCATTTTGTGTGAGCTAATCAATCCTTTGATTATGTTCAAGTTCCTTTTGCATGAGGAATCGAGGTTGTCAATGTGTGCCTTCCACGTGAGTTTCTTATCAAACAAGACTCCCAAATATCTGAAGGAGTTGAAGTTTTCTATGGGATGACCTAGAATAAACTGTGGTGTTGTAAGGCAGTTAGGCAGGTAGATCGTTTTCTGCAGAAGTGTATTGTTTTTGTTTTGTCTATGGATACTGAAAAGTTGCGATCCTTTAAGAGTTTAAGACATTTGAGATTTTTGTTAGACCTAATTGCAAGGCTTCTTTAATTACATCAGTCGAACTACTTATTTTGAGAAGGACAATGTCGTCTGCATATGCGCAGTAACATAGGGTAGAGTCAATTGATGACAATACTGAGTTGATAGCGATTAAAAATAGGGTAGCACTGAGGGGCGAACCTTGAGGTGTGCCATTTTTAAGCTGGTATGTATCTGACAGTACATTACCGATTCTAACATTCATAGTACAGTTGTCTAGGAATCTTTGCACAAATATCGGCAAGTTTCCTCTAAATCCCCACTCATACAGCTGGGGAAGTATGTCTGCATATCATATTAATGAATATAGCCGAAGCATGTAAATTATACAGAAAACAATTGTTGAGTGCATTTTCGATTAAGACTATTGCATCTGTGTTTGAGTGGTTCTTTCTAAAGCCAAATTGGTAAGATGCTAATAAATCCTTCTGTTCCAGAACCCAACTCAGTCTATTGTTAACCATGCGTTTTAATAGTTTCCCAATACAGCTCGATAGTGAGACTGGTCTGTAGTGTGCCGGCTCAGAGAGGTTTTGTATCTTTGGAAGTGGGATAACAATCGCAGTCTTTCATGAGTTCTGAATTCTACCACCCCCTCCCAAACCTCGTTTAGACTTTCTAGAAGACGTATTTTAACTTCCTGAGGTAAATATTTTATAAAATCAATGGCCAGATCATCGGGACCTGGGGTGCCACTTTTGCTTTTGTTAATTGCATAGTCAAACTCATATAGGGTAAAAGAGACATTATAAGGAAGGTTGTTTCGAACGTTATATGGTCTATAGCAACGGTTCCCAACCAATGGGTCTTGACCCATTAGTGGGTCGCTACAATAGCTTAGAACATCTACCAAATGCGCTAAAATTACATATAGCGATTAGATGACCTATTAAATAGCTCCAACCAGACTCACCTCACTCTCCCATTCAGTAGCGGCGCACAATCTGGCAACATTCACTTCACGGCTCGCGCACAATCAGTGGCGGTGTACGATACGGCAACGCTTCCTCCCTCACTTTTCGAGCCGTACGCCTCCCCTCACCAGACGCCAGTATTTTTTTTTCAGGAACACGCTTTGATTGAGCTAACTTGTGACTCAACGATGAAGAAAGTTTATAAAGAGAAAAAGTTAATATCCTTCTGGATTGAAGTTAAACAAATGTATCCAGCCCTGTATGAAAAGGCATTAAGGTTTTTGATGGTATTTGCCACGACTTATCTGTGTGAGCGTACTTTCTCAATGTTAGTTTATTTAAAAAGTAAGTACAGAAACCAACTGGTAGTAGAAAGTGATTTGAGACTTAAAGTATCTTTATTCGACCCTGACATAGACTCACTTGTTCAGTCAAAACAGTGCCAGATATCACATTAATGATCACACAGTGCAAGAAGTCACATTGTTCATAATCTATTAAGTTTATAAAAGTGGCTATACTCCACTCACATTATTGTAGGTTTTAATAGTGTAACTGTGTATTCCTTACAGTTAGCCATACAATAAAATTTCTTTTTTTGCAGAGTGATCGTGAAAGTCGTCTTTTTTTAACGAAAAATCGTATTGAAAGTTCCACTTTTTTAACGCAAAAATCGAGAAAAAAAGTACACTTTTTTTAACTATTTTATAGAAATGTCAATTTGACAGTTGTCCGAAGTCCTTTTCGACTAAATTTCGACCAAGAGATCACTATGCAAAAAAACTACGTGTGCAACACGTTTTGAAAGTCCTTTTATTCATTCATTTGCTTGATTAACTCGGGCTTCGCCCTCGTTATCAAACTGCAAATTCAGGATAAAAAGTATGACTTTCAAAACTAGTTGTACAAATTACTATTTTTTGCACTGTTGAGTTGCGTTAGTAATTTTTTCCACCTCCACCAACCCCACACATAATACATAATTTTTCTAGGAAAAAATTATATCATATATGCACATTATATTATATACATATATACATACTGAAAGTGGGTCACGAAAATGTGTCTACAACCAAATGTGGGTCGCCACTCAAAAAAGGTTGGGAACCGCTGGTCTATAGAGACTGCTGTGCTGATTTCTGAGTTGCACGATTCCGTAAACGAAGTACCTAATGCATCTGCAATGTCTTTATGGTTCGTTACCCAGATCGCCCTTTTCCGTTTGAATGTAATCAAATTTTCAAGAGTAGGATGCCGTTTAAATACTTGTAGCGCATGTTTCTTTTCTTTTACTGCCACTTTTACTTCATTATTCCACCATGGAACTGGCCGTTTGCACATATATCTTGACAGTCGTTTTGGAACACATTCCTTTGCTACATCATGAATTAAGTTTGTAATATCACTTATTGGAGTATGGTGAGCACACTGAAGAGAAGCCAATAATAGTTCCTCAAATCGGTTCCAGTCAGCTGTTATGTCATTTTGATTTCCTTTGTTTTACTAAATTTTACTAAATACGGCCCTGAGCCCCGAAATTACAATCGAGTTTATTTGAACGAATATTAAGATGTTTGCGCCCTGCAAGCTTCGTAAGCGATTTTCTTGGGACCGCGTAATTCATTGCAGTCATTGCCGGTTAGATTGTATTCTCCGAATTGTGTTTATGAATTCATTCTTTATTCCATTTTGTAGACAATGCCGTTTAACGCTTCAAGTTCTGCGTATTAGTTTTTGTTGTCCGATAAATTTAAGCTCTTTGAAAATAAGTGTTGAGGAACCCTTCGTGGCCGTGTGATGATGAAATACTGTATTAAAACTCAATCTCCCTTTTCGATAGTCGTAGCTTCTGGACTTCTTAGTAATTATTCTTATCGGTCAAGATATTTAAGCTCAATGAAATTTCTTTACGCAGCAGTTTAAGTATTGTGGAACTTTCCTATTTGCTTTATTATTTGATAGGGACTTCCCCGAATTTGGTAGCCGGATTTTGACAACTTAGGCATTGCATCAGCCGTTGAAATTCTGCCCCAAGCTTTGGCGAAGGGAAGACAATTTTGATAAGCCGTTTGGTCCTCGTGCATATGGAGATATTAATTTTAGAACCCAAACCTTTCTTCCGATGGGCTATCACCAAGCCCCGTGCATTTAGAATTTTAATTAGTAGCCAGCACTGGAATAAGACAGAAAAATCCCCAGGGATAGACGAGATCACGGGAGATTTGCTGAAGATAGATGTACTAAACACGGCGGGATTACTCTACCCACTATTTGTAAAAATATGGCAAGAAGAAATATTCCGTGTAGATTGGAGGAGAGGCATAATAATCAAGATACCAAAAAAAGGAGACCTGAAAACATGCAGTAATTGGAGGGGAATTACCCTACTCAGAGTTGTAAATAAAATATTTTGTCGAATATTAGTAAATAGAATGAAAGACGAGTTAGATAAAGGACTAAGGAAAGACCAACATGGTTTTAAGGGCGGAAAATTTTGTATAGATTTAATAAACACATTAAGGATAATAACAGAACACTCAGCAGAAAATCAATCACCCCTATACCTCGCATTCATAGATTTCGAAAAAGCTTTCGACTCTATAAACAGAGAAAACATATGGATAATACTCAAAAATAGAGAAGTACCACAGAAATTAATTAACTTAATCAAAGAAGGTTACAACCAAAACACAAGTGTTGTCAAACATGAAGAGAAACTATCTCAAGAATTCGAAACAGAAGTGGGTGTGAAACAGGGGTGTGTACTTTCGCCAATGTTATTCATAGTAGTTTTAGATGAAGTCATGAGATCGGTAGTAGACAACAAAATAAGAGGTATAACTTAGAAACTGATGGAAAAACTCGAAGATTTAAACTTTGCAGATGACATTTGTTTATTATCCAGCAACATCCAACATCTACAAGAAAATTTGAATAGCTTAAATAGAGACGGCAAAAAAGTGGGACTAAAAATAAACACAAGTAAAATCAAAGCAATGTACTTAAATACAGAAATAAATCAAGAAATAGTCCTAGGAAATTAAGTAATAGAAGAAGTGAAAGCATTCAACTACTTAGGAATATAATAGCAGGGAATGATGGAGTTCCCAAAGATGTCGACAAAAGGATAAATTTAGCTAGGAGTGTGTTTATGGCACTGAGCAGGAAATGGCGCTCAAATAACCTAACCATACAAACGAAAATCAAAGTATTCAACTCGATGGTAAAGCCTGTCGTACTGTATGGCTCTGAAACCTGGACATTGACCAAAAAAAAAATAGAACGAAAACTGCAAGTATTTATAAATCGATGCTTAAGGAGATATTGCAAATTTGGTGGCCCAATAAGATAATCAATGAAGACCTGTGGCAACAAACGGGAGAGGAGCAAATAGGCAGGCAGATAAAGAGAAGAAAGTTTAAATGGCTGGGACACACTGAGGAAGGAGAGATACGAAATCCCTAGGAAAGTACTACAATGGTACCCAGAAGGAAAAAAAGACCAGGACGTCCTAAAGAAACGTGGTCCAAGAAGACGCAGCAGGAGGTCAAGATGTCATTCGCAGAAATGGGCTGGCTCGCAAGAGATAGAAACAAATGGAAACAATTCACTACCACCCTATGTCCCAAGCGGGAATAATGGGCTTACTACTACTACTAGAATAAGACAGTGGTGTTGTGAAGTTGGCACCTCGGAGCCGGGGGTTGCGTCGATTTGTGCCTAAGTTAATTACGAATTTTGTGGTCATCGCGCGGCAATTCAATCTTGAGGGCAGTTTGGCCCCAGTCTTAATAGCCGAAGGTGCAAAAAGAAACTTAAGGTTTTAGTGCGAAGTAATGGGTTAGGCCCACGAAACGTTCTTTTTTTTGGGAAACGGCGTCTTTTTGTTAGTATGCTGTCCGCTCATTAAGTATCGAGGGAAGCAAAATTTTCGGTCGTGCACATCAAACCAAGACGTCGCTTAATAATTCCCGCCTGTGTTCTCGTGTAGTTCGAGAAACTTTGCTCTGCAAATCCTGATTATGTTTGTTGGGCCATCCCGAAGACTGGATTAACTTCTTGCCGACACTCTACCGACCCCTTTCGTTCCTGTGTGGGGGCCCGCACCACTTCAGCGTCCTGCCAAGCCTCACCGAGGCCTGTTTCACAGTAACTACGGACTCCATGCTTTAAGCTAAGGTAGGATGATTATTTGTATTCGTTTCGCTTAACCTGAGTGCCTTGTGAAGTGGCGTAATCGCTTTATTGTGCGCTATCCGAGGTTCACGAACATTGCTTGCGCCGATTTGATTTCATTATTTGATTGAATTACCATATATAAGAGCTTCACTCCTGTTATTTTGTTTTGCCTGCATTGTAAATTTATAGGTTAAGGTAACTTTTGCTTGGGATCCCCTATTCATTTAGGATGTACATGCTGTACTGAATTTGAGTTTACCTTGGTGTGATATATTAAATGTAAATTGTGTCCACTTCAGCCTAGTTGTTTGTTGTATTTTAATAACCTTTGGTCACTAACTAATTACGGCAAAGGCCGAATGTAAATGAGTGTAAAGCTAAAGCATGCCCTTCAATTAAGCAAGCTTTAAGATTCGGGCTAGTGTCTGCTTTTTTTAACCTTCTAGGAGGGTGGACATTAAGGTAAACCATTTGATTTCAAGGCCACCCTGTGTTTGTACGTGCAGACTCGGCGGAGCTTGGTGAACGACGCTGAGGTGGATCGCGGCGAACCTGGTGAATTTCTGGCATAGCTTCCGTGACGTTTCTCGTTTTGGTCACGAGAGCTTTTCATCCCCCTAAAGCAAGTGGCGCCTGGAGCAATATTATTTTGAGCAAAAGCTTGAGGGTAACAGGAACACCTCCATCTGTTCCGACACATTTTAAGATCAGTGTTATTGTGAAAGCCGGCGAGCCCTTTACTTTTTTCCCGAATTTGTCTTTTAGAACGACCCATGTTGATTGAGTTAAATTATCATGTAACAGCATCCCGCATCAACCATTTTTCAGGCAGATAAAAATTGCTGTTCTGAGGCCGAGGAATCCTTAATACAAGAGGGAAGTGGTCGCTATGGTGCAGATCAGAGTCTACACTCCAAACTACGTTGGATAATAATGATGATGAACAAAGTGATAGATCTATCGCCGAGAACGTGCCATGTGCGGAGGAGAAATGCGTGTAGGAGCCATTATTTAAAAGCCCTATGTCATCAGTTTCCAAGAGCCCTTCCACAATACGGCCTGCAGCATCAGTATGTGTAGAGCCCCATAAGGTGTTCGCTGCATTGAAATCGCCTAACAGTAGGAATGGACGTGAAAGTTCAGCTATTAAAACTTGCAGATTTTCAATCGTATAATCCATCGTTGGCAAATATAGAGAACATATAGTTATTTTGATGGGAAATTCCATTTTCACTGCTACAGCTTGCAGGCTGGTGGCAAAGGGAAGTTTGGAGACACGACTGTTATTTCGGGTGAGTATGGCCACTTCGCCGTGAGCTATTCTACCACCCTCAGCATTTTTTTGGTAGACATTATAGCTTTTAATAGTGGCACTTTTTGGACCGTAGAATCACGATTCTTGAATACACAGGCAAAGCGGTGCGTATTGATTGATTAGAAGATTAACATCTGCAAGTTTGTTGAAGAAGCCATTACAGTTCCATTGCAAAATGTTGCAGTATTGATCCTGGTTGTATGTCAATCCATTACTAGACGTTACGTTGTTTTTATTTTTTCGAGATGTGGACGCAATATTATCATTGTTAGTATGTTGTATTAGGTGATCCATTATTGTGGTAGTTATTAAAGTTAAGTGAAAAATAAATTTATACGAATGTAAGTCTAGTGAAAAAATTATTTAGATTACTGTATTTTATTGGGCAGTCATCGTGGATTATTCACAATATATAGAAGTTTTTATTATTTAGGAATTGGCTTTCAAGGCTTCCCTTTAGGCCATCCATTCTTTTTCTTATTTTTGATTTCCTTTATTACCATTTGGTCAATAGATTCAAGGCTAGTTTGATTGCCTTCAACATCATTGTCCGCTGTAGTTTGGGTATCGAGGTTAGCTGATATAGATAAACTTCGTTTACGTTTTTCAAGTGTAACCTCTGTATCCATGGCGATATTAAAGGATGCAGTTGTGCCTATAGGCGAATTCAATTTGGTTTCTACACTAGAGGAATCGCCCGAGTTTGTGTTAGTTATTATTAGAGTCTCTACATTATTTGATGTCTGAAAGACGGATGGAGTAGGATTTGACACAGGTCTGTCCCTGTCGCTCTTATCAGTACCCATTCCCGCTTTTTAATGCACTGACTAAAAGTGGAATTAATTCATTTGTGAGTGCCTTGATGTCAATTTTTGTTGACTGTGATGACGACGCAACTTTACTATATAAGATATTCGGGGATGGTGTGGCGCCAACTATTTTCTTTCTTGCTTCAAAGTAGGTTATAAATAGGCTTGATAACTTGTTTATTAGTGATCGTATGCATACCTTATAAACATGGTCAGACTTATTGCATAATGAACATTTGAGATTAGACTGCAAAATGCGGCAGTCTTTTGATAAATGATTATTCTACACCTGAAGCAGAGGCCATCCAATCCTAGAGTACTCAAGTCAATTTTCGATCGATGACTGCGTATTGTTACGGTGCTGTAGCGGCACAATATCGAGCTGCTGAGCTTGAGGCCACGAGCTCGTATCTTGGTCCCGGTTATATCTTTTATAAAGTTATCGAAAGATGCGGATGCAAATTTCTATTCCTTGTCATCTTTGAATCTGAAATTCCACATTATCGACACTTTTTGCAGCATCCGTGCTCTCCGTTAACGGTATTGCTAAATCGCCGGCTCAATTTTAAGCCGATTTTATCCGCCTAAACTTCGCAATAATTAATTACCGCTTCATACCAACGGTGTGCCGAGCCGAAGTATTGATAAAGGGCTTGTACCGTCCTATCTTGTTCTATATTGTTGTGGAGAATACACCACTGATAACTAGCTTAATAAATGTAAATGATAAAATCTGTAAATGGGTTTACACCGAACTTCCTTCGCGCGAATTAGATCAATTTGCAAATTTAAAAAAAACCTGCTGCATCTGCATAGCTATTGTAACCGCATCTGTGCCATCGAGCCTAATTGAAATGAGTGGGGCGCGTGCCTCTATTTAAGAGAACGGTCTTATTGTTGAAACGTTTCGACTTTTTTGTGACATTATCCTGTATCTGTTGAGTCCTATTTTCGGCAAGTGTAAAGCCTGACCTATGTGAAAATTATTACTTCCTTCTATTTCAAAATTAAAGCAAAAATAAACAACATTTTATTTTTGTAAGGTGCTCACCCTGTATATATTTGTCTGAATTTTTTTTAATATAAAATGTGTATGCAAAATATTATCTTCCTCCGACAAATAGTATTTAAGTTATACCGCCAGACAGACAGACAGACAGACAGACGAAATTGAGAACCTGATTTTCGACATCTTGGGATTCTGAAACGTAAAGATCTGAAGAAATCTCGGAAGGTAATTTTTTTGTGATTACAATACTTCCTTCGTCTTTCAAACGAGGGAAGTAAAACTGTATGAAATTGAATATAATTACTACAAGGTATCGCTTAAATTAGTACAAGTTATGACTTAAAATTACTCTTCAATCAATAATTATGTTGCACACATAGTTGAAACAAGAAAAGCATTATGTCTATAATAATAATTTGTATTTTAATACTTTCCCAGCACCGATTCTTATCATCGGAAATTTGCGCGCATTGTTTGAAAATCAATTTGAGTGGTTTCGGCAATGCAATTTTGCATTATAAGCAGTCTGACTAGGGTGGGTTTGGTACACCGCAGGAACTCTTAAGATTCATTGAGGATCAACAGGCATTTTACTCGAACTAACGTTTATAAACAAGAGAAGTTTTGGTGCGACAAAAAAATGTACGAAATACGATGTGTGAAGCGAAAGCGGACATAATAGCGCTTAATTAAGTTTAATGTAGTTGAATTACACTAATTGTTATTGGTTATAGATAGTTGAGAGTTTGATACGCCTAACCCCGTCTCTCGCTTCCCAGTCGCCAGATGCGTTAATCGTTCCAGTCTTCGTGGTCTAGACCTCGTGCTTCCACTGCTTCTCGCACGTTCTGTTGCCAACTTCTAGCTGGTTTGCTACGTTTTTTTCTTTCTGGTGGTTGCCAGTCCCAAATTTTCTTCTTGCGTGTGTTGTATATGTCCAAACCATATTAAACGTTTTGTCTCAATGTTATCTTAATATATGATGAATTTTTCTTATTTAATTTCTATACTTAGGGGCCGTATGTTGTGATACTCTCAACTATTGTTTTGTAAATGTTACTTTCTATTTTGCGACGCAACAGGACTGGATTTAGCTGTTTTATAGTTCGTCTACTTTGATTTATTTTATTTTCTATATCAGTGTCGCTCTTCTTATTATTGAGATGGTCACTGCTAGATATCTGAAATGTTGGCAACTTTTAATTGTGTTATTATCTAAGGTGAGATCCCTTTTTTTGTTCCCCTAGGACTAGGTACACGGTTTTCTGCATATTTATCTCGAGGCCTCACTTCTCGTATTCCTCATTAAAATTTCTTAGCATGTAGGAGCAATCGTGTTCGTCTGCGAACAAAATTGTGTACAGTGAATCACCTCCTATCTGTATACCCATATTGCTGTACCTATTTGTGTTTCCACAAGTTAAGAGCGGTCTAGAGATATATTTTAAAAGGGACAGTGGCAAGAGAACAGCCAGCGTACATACATCAAACAAGTAGAGTGTCTGGGACAGTAACTCGGGGGGTATTTCTAAGCTTGACTCATAAAGGTAAAGGGAAGGAGCGCCGACCACTTAGCCGCTGGTAAACAAAAAGTGGGCTCAGTTTTGGTTGACAGTTAA
The DNA here is from genome assembly GCA_940337035.1 of Agriotes lineatus. Taxonomy (NCBI): domain Eukaryota; kingdom Metazoa; phylum Arthropoda; class Insecta; order Coleoptera; family Elateridae; genus Agriotes; species Agriotes lineatus. The sequence goes on along the minus strand of CALNHX010003240.1, from coordinate 103,544 downwards.
TGTGGTTTCGGAATTTGTCACTGTGGCGCTCATGTCGCATAACACGCTAGAATTACGCCCGTGCGTTTTTGCTACAGAGGCTTCATCCAAAGGTTGTCTTAATTCTACTACTCTCTCAGCTTCTTCTGTTACCTCCGGTTCTGCACTCGCTTTCTCAATTACTTCCATTCTTTCCGAATTCCCCACACATTCCCCCACAACTTCTTTTCTCTTGCAAGGTATTGCATCCACTGTTCGAATCATTGGATTCTTACGTTTTGGTGGGCGATTGAGAGTTAAATATTTGGAGCAATTTGGAAAAATTGAGGGTACAGCATCAGGTTTCAAAGTAGCCTTACCTTTTTTAAGACTGGACACTGTACCATCCGGCATTTTTGTTGTATACTCTCTCTCTATTTCATCTCTTGTAAAATGAAGCTCGCAAATTCTATCATTTTTTGTTAGAATTTTGTCAGCTCGTGGCACTGCTTTTTGCCACGTTTTTAATAATTCATCCTACAAAAATAGGTACTTACATAGAACATATAATTATCCACTTTATAAGAGGCAGATCGGGCATTTACAGCTTCTTGCCTCAGCTTTTACATTAATCACGTCAAAAAGTGATTAATAACATTAACAGAATTTTAGTTTCACAAAATCAAAACGTAAAGGTAAAATTGAATAAAATTATCTGCAATCTGCATGATTATGCCTATTAATTGTATAATATAAAAGTAGTGTAAGCAATTATACTCACATTATTGGGAGCTTTGAACATACTCGCGTTTTTTATACCATTGGCTTTGTTCCATTTAATTAAATTCCCGTACCCGGTATTACAACCAGGTACAAAGCAGGAGGGCATAATAGAACAAGTTTACTTGACGCACTATAATAATTGAGTACTGAAATTCAGTAAAAACTGCAACAATTCGCTAAAAACAACACACAAATACAACTTCTTCCATAAAGGTACACGTATTTTCTCTAAAAATTTAGCGTGCGACTATGGCGTGCGATGAACAACTGCGCCGCCTGACGGTCAATCTACAAAGCACTAACTGTCAACCAGCTGTGGGCCCAATTATTCATTCAAGCGAGAATTCTCCTCCCCTTTACCTTCATGGCTTGACTATCAGATGACAGAAAAAAATTCCACCAATCAGACCCAGTTACTAGCTCTGCTACCAATTATATGTGATAAAGTAGTGGCGCCATCTGTTAATACCATCGGAAAGTACCCCCCAGGAGCTGTTCAAGGTTATCCGAATCGGTATTTTGACATCAAAGGGACTGACAGTGAGTGTCTCTGCTTGTTTGATTTTAGTACGCTGGTACAGCCCTATCGAAGACTTTTGTTTTAGGCATTTTCGTGGATAGTGCTTTACCCAATTTGATAGTACTGGTAACCTTTTAATAGAAATTTCTGATGGCGTTTATAGACAAGTAACTGATACCTTGCAATGTCATGCTGTTCCATAGCTTGCCTAACGGAACTGTATCATATGCTTTCTGGAGGTCGCCTAAGGTTGCGTGAACTGGTTTGTCACGTTGTAATCTTTTTTTATAAGCATCATCCCGAATATCCCGTCTACACACGGCCTGCCTGTCCTATATCGCTGCATTCTTCTTCGAATCTTCGCTCCATGACTCGTCCTTACCTTTTTTACTTCCTTTTACAATAAGGGAATTATTGGATTCACCCCAAAAATTCAAAATTGAGTTTTCAACAGATCTTCACGTTTTAGAGTCCCCTGATCCCAAAAAACAATTTTTTTTCATTGGTCTGTCTGTGTGTCTGTCTGTGTGTCTGTCTGTCTGTGTGTCTGTCTGTGAATAGAATATCTCAAAAACGGAAAGAGGTATGGCGTTGAAACTTCATATAAAAGTTTTGTGTACTATGTAGATGCAACAGCAAGCTTTTGAAGAAAATCGCATAACCGGAAGTAGGTGTTTACTCTTGTGATTTTTCAGTTTTTTTCGATTTTTTCAAAAACGGCTAATGATTTTTTTTAAACTTTACATTTTTATTACATTTTTAATGTGTATTGATGTGAGATAGGTGATTTTCCAGTTGAATACTTCTAAAATGGGTTTCTTTTGTTTTTTTTTAAATTTTTTTATTAATTCCTATTTTAAATAAAACACCCGGTATATTATTACATTTTTGAATTCAGCTTAAAATTCTAGAGAAAATTTGTCTCTTGAACTAACACTATTTTGCACCGTTTTTCTAAAATTTGTAATTTTTGAAAATTTTTAACAAATGCTTAAAAATTTTAAATCAAATTTTTGGCTAATTATAAGATTACTGTAAAAGAAAGTTGTGTGCGTGTATCACACCAGCTTTTTAACTATTGGCGTGATATGGGTCTTTTTCCAACCAGCTGGTACTTTTTCACTCATTGGGCATTTATTAAAGAGAGTCGTTATTAACTCGAACAACTTTGTAGGACCAGCCTTAATTAGCTCAATTGGGATTTTATCTCGACCAGGAGCTTTACCACTTTTCATGTCTCTTAAGGCTTCTGTGACTTCTTTGATGCTCATTTCTCTTAGAACTGCGTGAGTTGTGTAGAGCTGTTTATTGTTAATTCCACCGTTTTCGTTGTTTATGTTGAGAAACTCCGCTCTTGTTTCCGTCAGAAGTTCTTTATATTAGTGGTTCCAGATGTCCATACTATCATATTGTTACGGTACTTTTGGAGCGTCCCTTGTACTAGTAAACTTTTGCTAGTTGAATTTTTAGCTTTGAGTATTATTAGGTGGCTTTTTGGAATTTTTGCACGCTTTAAATTAGGTTTGGTTAGCGGTACACTAGTTTTAAATATTTTCCTATAATTATCAAGCAGTTTCGTAAGCAACTCTTCGAATAATTACCCATATCTTACAAATTAAATTTATTCTGGATTACATTTCTACAGATATTTAAGTATAGCGGCTAGGCAACCCTTATTACATTTATATTGAACTATTCCTTTTGTTGCTAGATAAGGATATCTCTTATTGCAATCAAATTTCTTCAGAGTTTTTTTGTATCTCTGCCCAAAATTTTGGACAGTTTTGATAACTGGTAACTGGTGGATTTTTGAGCTCTTTCCCATTTTAAACTTGGTACAGGCTGCTAGTGCCTCGGCTGCGTGCTTAATTTATGAGCTAATTAGTGTAGTTTCGCTCCGTTTCGATTCCTTGGAGGATCTACATAGCACATGTACCCTTAAGACGTTCGTATTTGATTTGGTTGTACTTACGTCGTTCGCAACTGCGGATTCGTCTGAGGCTAGCATTATTCTTGCACTTGCCCTTGGCTAAATACCATCGTCAGGTAAGAAAAGGCCTTATTTCCTTATTCGGGAATACATATGGGTATTGTACGCTTATAGCCACCTCCGGTCGGGTTGGACACCTCCCGTTGGAGATTGAATACTTCTCGCTCTGTCGCTCTTGGCTGAACCCCTGAAATTGACGTAATGCCTGTACCATCTACAAACACCGTGGGCTACGTCTGGGAATAGGCGTTAGTGTCCAGCTTACCTCTACGTTACTCACGGCGTTCATAGTTTGCCTTGCTTTCGATAGCTGCCGTCGTGACCTTGGCCCCCTGTGGCCTCAACTGCGCCAGATTGCCTGGGAGCGATCGGAAGGATCGGCCTTCGACGTACCTTCCTGCAGGCAAGACGTTAGCTTAAGTTATTTCCCACTGCGTTGAGTTTTATGATAGAACAGCAGTGCTTCGTATAGTTAAAAATGTGTGTTCTGCCCCGTGCATGGTTTCGAATATGTTAGATTAATTGTTATGATAGGGCTGTTGCAAAATTTCAAGCGGCCATCTTGCACAGTTTAATTAAATAGTAATTAATGTCAGATAGACCTACCGGAGCCAAATTTTGGAGTTCTTGCTCCAGCTTATGTCGCTATCTGTGTTGCTGGCGCTTTCGATTATCCAGCATAGGTGGGAGGCCCCGCTAGCCGCTGCGCTCCGTGGAACCCCCTGCAAACCGTGTGTTAGGTCTTTCACTTAATTATTTCAAATTTAAATCTGTACTTACATTTCTTTGCGGTCCCCGGTCGCCGCCATTTGCACGTCTGCCGTGTGACGCAAAGTTAGTAGTTTTGGGTTGTGGCTCATGACCTTCTTACGGGAGCCGATTGCTTCAACCTCGAATCGCCGCAAATTGATTAATTAGTTTGTAACGTTCAAAACCGGATAGAGCTGATCCAAGCGTTTGCTATAATTAATATCTTAGGGGAATACCTTGATGCGTTTTAATATTAAGGACATCGACATGTTTAGTGTGGCCACGCAAATGTACGTTGCTCCGACCCTTAGAAATTATTTTGAGTAGCGTTACAACGTCATATAGAGCTAACCTTCGGGGTGAACGTTAGCCCGGTTAGGCTGGTATCGCTCTGTACCGACGTATTTGCTTTCGAAGCCCGTCTCGCGCTCAGTACCGGTTCGTCTTCCGCTAAATTAATATCTTTTTTCTTAATTGCCTCCGCGACGCCCTTCGTAACTTTGCTGTCTCTCTCTTTTAGAATGTTTGCATTGTCCGCCGTATTGCTGCCTAAATTAATTTTACTGATAATTTGCATGAGAAATATTTATAATCGGCTCGAAATATTTATTTAATCTGCATGCGTTCACTATATTTATACATAGGATATTTGAATTTGCTACTACATATTTATATTCGGCTCGAAATACTCATTTGATCTGCATGTGCTCGCTATATATACATATTGCCGCATATTATATTTAAATTTGTTACTGCATATTTATATTCGGCTCGAAATATTTATTCAATCTGCATGTGCTCGATATATTTATGCATATTATATTTAAATACATGTATACATTTTGCAGCCTGTTCGAATCGCCATATATTTGTATTTGTAGTTGCACTATAGTACCTACCCACCTATCTGTTTGATAATAAAGCTGTGATATTTTTATTGGTCGTTGATTTGTTTACTTTTGATCTGCTGGACTTATCTGCGACCTTGTGTACGGTCCGGCACAAGGATTAGATCTGAGTCGAGGACCTGGCGCCCTCTCCTTATTTTTTTGTGTGTGTATTCTCTTTCAGCCTAGATGGAACCCTACGACTCTCTCGGCGAGCTAGCACAATTAGGCCGATAGTTACCTGCCGAAAAAATAACAAATATAACTTTCGCCACTAGATAAGGCCGACCAATTATCTTCCCTTACAATATTCATCCCACACTTATCACTGTTTTGTGTCCTTGAGCTATTTAGAATTTTCCAGGCATCATTGGCTCTTGTGTTACCTATGTATTTGTTAACTTCTACACACGCTTCTTTCTACTGCTGGTTTTTAGCCTTATTTACAGCCCTTTGAACTTCTTTTCCCTACTTCTTGTAAACCTCCATATATTTTGGTTTTGACCATCATTTCTGGTAGGATATTTTTATTCGCTATCATTATTTCTATTATTCTTCTTAACATAGAATTTCGGTTTAGACCCCGCAGTATTTGTGGATGAACACCCAGCATTTTCTGGCTTAATGTGCCTTGCACCTTGTGAACTCGATCAAGAATCCGCAAGATGGCCATGTTCTTTGGTGGCTTGTGTTGTTTGAGTACCTTGAGAATGAGGATAGTTAGGCAGATTTGGCCTTGTTGCTGTTTGTGCATCCATATTCACCAACGTTTCACAAGACCTTGCAGCTTACATTATCAGAGTGAAAGTCGCACTAAGATCTGAAGGTCGGTGTGGAGCTATTTATAGTTCTCTGTGCCAGGCGTTCGGAGTGATGTAACGCTGATTGGTCGTTCGAGTGCAACGTACTCCGTGGGGCGTGGCAGTATGACGCACAGTGGTTGTAATGCTTTAGATCGTGTATTACAGGAGTCCACGTTTTACTAAACTTAAAACCATCTTCCCTGTTTATATTATTTGGATGTTTTTATATTTCAAATGCTTCAAGTATCACTCTCGGGAAGTAGTGAGGTATTCTGGCAGGTACTCTGGCGTGCTCAAATTCTAAGGTGTGCCCATTTGTAAACGTATACTTAGCTACGGCTGATTTTGTAATGTGTTTGTGTTTGCAATCGCCTTTATGTTTTTGAAGTCTTACATCAACGGAACGACCAGTCTGTCCCATGTAACTCGAGCCGCAAGAATAAGGAATGTGATATACGCCAGCGGTTTTTAAACTTTGAATTTTGTCTTTTACCGATCTGAAGCCGTTACCCAAAGTCTCCTTGCTCGTGAACACGGTGTTGATGTTGCATCGTTTCAGAACACGTGCTATCTTATCAGTCGAGCCTTTAACGTAAGGTAGAAATGCTAAGCCTTCCAGAGGTGGGGATTCTTCTTTAGTCTTTTGTGTCATAGTCTTGTTTAGCGCTTTTCCTTTGGCGGTAGTTGTGTATCCGTTCTCTTATAAAGAGTGAAACAGATGTAATTTTTCTCTCTGTAGATTTTCTGATATACGAACGGCTCTTGTCACCAAAGTCTGGAGAACTGTTGCCTTTTGCATTGGATGATGGTGTGAGTTAGCATTTAGATATCTGTCAATGTGTGTTTTCTTTCCATAGACTGCATGTTCTAAACTGTCATCTGATTTACGTTTCACCAGGACGTCTAGAAACGGAATACTGTCATTTTCCTCTAGTTCCAATTGTGAATTGTATGTCAGGTGTTTTAGAAACAAATTCAATGTCTGGCGTTCGTGTGACCAGATGACAAAGGTATCATCTACATATCTCCATCAGCAGGTCGGTTTTAGCTGCTCTTTTTCGAGAGTCTTGGTTACAAATGCCTCCATGTAAATTTTAGCGATAACAGGTGATAGCGGTGGACCCATAGCCGCTCCTTCGACTTTTTTTATTGTTCCATCTAAAGTAAGTGTTTTTCAAGCAAATTTCGACAAGTTCAATTTGGTCCTCCATCAACCGACACTTTCGTGAAGAGGGATACTAAATCGTTAGCCGTGTTTGAAAAAATCGAAGAAAAACTGAAAAATCACAAGAGTAAACAACATACTTCCGGTTATGCGATTTTCTTCAAAAGCTTACTGTCGCATCTACATAGTACACAAAACTTATATATGAAGTTTCAACGCCATACCTCCTCTTTCCGTTTTTGAGATATTCTGTTCACAGACAGACACACAGCCAGACACACAGACACACACACACAGACCAATGAACAAAAATATGTTTTTTTTGGTTCAGGGAACTCTAAAACGTGAACATCTGTTGAAAACTCAATTTCGAAGTTTTGGGGTGAATCCAATATTTACTCTATCTTAAAAGGAAGTAAAAAAGAAACAGAAAAAAAAATACAAAAAATAATTCAATTTTCATATACTCATCAAGCAGAAAAAATCCAGTTTTGTACAAAGAGTTTTTGAGGTCACAACGGCTTTGAATTTCAGCATTTTTTTTAATTCTCATATTTAACTTCTCCATATAAAGCGGACTATTTTTTAGTTATGAACCGTCTAGCATCAAAAGCCGACAAATCCACTTTTCATATATATGGAACTAAGTATACCACCATGTTCCTAAGTAGAAGAATCCTAGTATAAAACATGCTTGAAGAGGGTTAGCTTCAAATTCCGATAAATCCATTTCTATGTTAGTATCAAAATCATACAGATCCAGTACAACCAATAAGTGACTGTTAAGTGTCACGTGACGCTCTCTTTCAGCGCTATAAGTGTTTATGCGAAGTAATGCCTGACATACCGGATTTTGAATATTTAGATATTAGTTTAAGAATTTGTTTAAGTTAAGATAATTTCGTTTTGCGTTTTCAATAAACTTTTGAATTTATTAAAGTCCTGTTTTCATATAGAATTTTGCTATAAACAAACTTGCAAAACCCGACAAGTCATAATATTAGTTTAAAAACCCAAAAATTACAATATTTAATCGCGAATATCCTAGTCTGATCTAACGTATGGGTCATAAGTTTTGAGAAAAAGTGGCCTTGAAATTTCTGCTCGATTTTGATGTCTGATCTAGTTGTCGTGAAACCGGTAAACAAATCGTGTTTTGTTGTTATTGAGATTAGTTTTTATGTTGTTAAAAGATCTAAAATTAACCATTAATTTTCGTTTGAATAAAATATCGTTATTTTCCTGATTAAGCATTTTCTCAAAACTTATGACCCATACGTTATAGGCAAAGAAGCCAAAGTGTTGGGAATGCCATTACGTCTGGGAACCGAATTTATTGAAATAAATAGCACGATAAGCATCAGAAACGTTTTTCGCGTTTTACGGCAAACAGAGCAAAGTGGATTTATCCGCTTTTGATACTTTTGAAGCACGACGCGAAGGGGAGTGTTTTAATAAAACCGAGAGCTGTAACAGTATATTACATACCGAGGTGGGAAGTGTTTCATTACTGTCGAGAGATTAGGTAGTTTACCGAGACGCGTAGCGTCGAGGTTAACTTTATCTCGAGACAGGGATGAAACTTTTCACCGTGGTATGTATACTATTTTATTCGCAATCATCTAATTTTAAAAATAACTACAATTGAATTCTGAATAATAGATATCTTGATGTAGCTAATATTCTTGTTACCATGAAAACAACCCAGTCACTGTTTTGTTACCATGGAAACACCCCACTCTTCAGGTATGTAATATTTTTCGGGGTATGTAATAATTTCCTGGCTAGTTTCAAGTAATCATCTAGTTCCCAGCTGTTGTCATGTCATGAAATTGACACATTAGAATGTGATTGCGAATAAAATGTCTAACGCACCGAGTATTGTATTAAATTTTTTGGCCGACATATATTTTTTTAACAGTTTCTATAAATTCACGACTTCGCTTCCGAATATCAAGCCATGAAGCAAGCTGACATCAGTAAATGTTGTAGTTGACACTTTGAAACGTCAAAATTCAGTCGTAAATATAATTTTTTTTTATTTCTCGTAAATGCAACTGAACGAGAAACTACGTAACTAGCGTTTCTGCTAACACCCGTTATTACTACAAAGCAATTTTTTGTTTAAGGGTTTCTGAAAGCTAAACATTTTCTAGTCATTTTACCGCACCGCGGTGCGACAAAGCACTGACTAACTATAAAATCGTAGTTACGGTGGACGTCAACTGTGCATGAGTGTGTTGTTTACATGTCACTAGGCCAAAATAGTAATTTACGATACAAGTGCGTAAAGCTACTGTTTAGTCACGAGTGGGGTCGAGTTAAAACGCGAGTGAGCGAGCGTTTTAAGCCCCGCGAGTGACTAAAGATGCTTTACGCATGTGTTTCGTACAATATTTTATCTAGTATAGAATCTAAAAAATACGGTAAATATAAAAAATATTTTACATGTAAATTAGAATTACTAGCAACCGGTCCTAATTTTGAGTGTTTTAAAAATTTTAAAACACGTTGCTACTAACTACGTACCTAATAAAATTTTTTAAGCACCTTGCTATTAACGACGTAAACTAATGAAAACATATTATTAAACAGTCGTTTTACAAACTTAAAACTGCCAACTAAAAGGCAATTGTACACACTGTCGTAGATAAAATAGTTTATATTTAAAATTCCATTTTGTTTACATAGAAGTAAATGTAATGCGACGGGTCGGCAGCTTTTTAGACTATTTAAATTGAATGACAAAATAATCTACATTATTTATGCTAATATATATGTTTTAAATGAAACAAACTTGTAATACAAGAATGTAGCCTAACAAAAAGTAGATACATATAACCTTCAAAGTCTAAAGTCTCTCTTGGTTTCAAAACGTTGCATCTTTTCACAAAATTGAATCCTTGCTCTGACAAATCCATCTCTTACAGTTGCTCGGCAGACATTGGATAAAGATTCGGTCGTTAGTTTAATATATTTTTCGACGACAGCATCGAAAGTAGATTTTTCTCACTGCCATTTGAGAACAGAAAGTTGGTATTCGCCGCTCAGCGTGCGTTTTCATCACTTTGCCGTTCGCCGAGCGTTTTGGGTTTCCGCGTGAGCAAAACAGGTAGGCACGTCCGAATGTTTCCTTGACAACGCCCGTCAATTGTTGAATAAACCGCGTCACATGGCATCGCCTATGCGAGTAATTTTAAATAGATTGTCAATTCATTTTTTTAATAAAATGAAATATGATTAATTTTGCCTTAAGGATATGCTCAGTCGTCGAAAAAATAGTATGTATGTTTCGAGCTAAAAGTGCGCTTGCCGCTGTTGCATGATTGCTGGTTTCGGCTTCGCTTCAACCAGCAATATTCATGTGCAAGCGGCAAGAATGCACTTTCAGCTCTTAACATACAATATCTATTTCCACATCTTGGGTATGGCAAGTGAACTGCAAAAATTCTTGAATAGTCGCTGGAACATTGCAATCACCGTCGTTATCAGTCAGATTATGGGATATTCATCTGCTAAAAGCATTGTAACGGGAGATTCTGACACCTTGCAATCTCAACACTTTATAATATCAATATACAGGGTGTCCCAGATAAGAGCAACTACATGGGGATTTCGGAAACGGCAAGAGATACGGGGTGGCTTAAATGAGAAAAAAGTTGCGCTATTCCGAACCCAATCAGATGCTGTATCGAAATAAAAAATATCTACAGGGGTTTTTGAAATATCGAGCAAAAACAAAAAAATGTGATTTTCAAAAAATTGCAATATCGTCGCAACCATGTAAACAAATTTAATAAAATTTGGTAGTTTTGCATTAGCGACTATGGTCAATCAAATGAGGTTAACGACTTTTTTCTAGGCCTTCTAGATTTTTTGAAACCATAGCCAACTTTGTTATTTCTTGGGACCGCCATATTGGATTTATACGCCATTAAATAGCGCATAAAAAGAGCTTTTCAACCATGTATAACAGATATATATTTGGATAACGGAAAGTGTAAATTTATTAAAAAACAGTTTTTCACTTAGTTGGCTGTGAAACAAATGCCGCAATTGTATTTTGTTGTCATAGCTATGTACCTATCTGTCAAAACTTTGTTATTTATTTGGTTCTATCTGTTAAGAGTTTAATTTTTAAATTTAATATGGAAAGGTATTCAAATTGGGAAAAAGTGTATATGTATGATTGTTTCATTTTGTGCCGGAGGAACGCTGAACGAGCCCAAGATATGTAGGTACTCTCAGCGATATCCAGAAAGACCGCAACCAGGTTTGTCGATCTTCAGAATGCTTAGAAATAATTTGCTTACTTATGGTTCCTTTAAAAAACACAATCGAAATAGAGTGTGTAATGAAAATATTGTTTTGCAAAGTACTATCTACAATCCTCGTACCTCCCTTCGTTAAATGGAAAATAATGTTGAAGTGCCTAAATCAACTGCTCAGAGAATTCTTAAATAATACAAGTATCGTCCATATGTAGGACATATTAGTCCAAGATTCCGAGATGGTGACTTAGAAAGCAGAATATTGTTTTGCAATTGGTTCTTAGAAAAATGCCAAGAAAATCATCATTGTCCGCTTAAGGTGCTGTGGTCTGATGAAGGCAGATTTACAAACTGCGGGGTATTTAACAGACAATAACGTGTATTGGGCCGATCAAAATCCGTTCTTACATCGTGAGGTGCGTCATCAAGTTAAGTGAGGTTTTAATGTATGGCTAGGAGCCATAAACGGACACGTAGGTACTATTTAACATTTTTCATAATAATTTGATTGCACCTCGATATCTTGAAATATTACAAAATTACGTCGACCAAACTTTAGAAAATTTGCCTCTTCAAGATGTAGCGAACATGTGATTCCAGCAAGACGGAGCACCTCCACATAATGCAAGAATCATAACTGACTATTTGAATCAGCAACATGGAAATAAATGGATTGGAAATCGAGGTCCGGTTGCCTGGCCTGCTCGCCCGCCGGATCTTACCCCACTTGATTTTTGTCTTTGGGGTACTTAAAGGCTAACGTCGCGTCAAAGTGAACAAAATCGCATCAAATTTTGTTTACTAATGTATTAGTTACCATAAGCATTTGAGATTTGATTCGTTTTTGTTCACTTTGACGTCGCGTTAGCTAACACTAGACTTAACGTTGCTTTCTGCAACCGGCCCTAAGGCTCCCAAATTTTGCAGACTTTATGAATACATCAAATGGCAACTTTTCACCACTATTACAAATCGCATATACAAATTTTATTTTTTCGTTCCACCCTAATGCACAAACAGCAACAAGGCCAAATCTGCCTAAGTATCCTCGTTCTCAAGGTACTCAAACAACACGAGCCACCAAAGAGCATAACCATCGCGCGGTTTATTGCTCGAATTCACAAGGTGCAAGGCACATTAAGCCAGAACGGGGGTTCATCCATACGGGGTCTAAGCCCAAATTCTATGTTAAGAAGAATAATTTGAGTAACCGCGAAAGCCTCAAACAGTATCTAACACTATTTCTATTCCAGTGGACCACCATGCAGGCAATTCTCCAAGTTTTTTTTACCTGCTTTGTGCCCTAACGCTTCTTCGGCTGCTTCGTGTACAAATATATTGGCATCCTCGTAAATAGGTTGAGTCGAGGTCTCCTGTACCGGCTGCAGTTTGTTTGCCAGCCGCAGCTGATAATAGATATTTACAACATTGGGCCGGTAGCTAAGCATTTATGGCCGAGCTAGTACATCTCGGCCGAGCCCGCCAGGGCGAGACACTTACACTACCGAGACCATAACGCGAATACCGGCCGTGTGTCATATAAATGTTTTTTTGTATACTGAACAAGAACAAGAATCATTTTGATTTTATTAAAAATTTTTACTCTAACATCGACCTATGCCTATGGGTATCTTTGTGTTTGCACTAGCCATTACTTATTTGTAATGAATTTTGGTGGCATAATTCTATTAGCCTTTCATCATTGTCAGTTCTTCAACATACTAGCCGACTACTGAGTCTTTATCTTTCTTGCCCACTCTGTCGTTAAAATCGCACAGCCAGATAACTTCTTTGCGATTACTAATGTTGTCCAGTAATCTTGTCAGATCTTCATAAAACTGATCTTTAACACTAACAACGGCGTTGTAATTCGGCGCGTACCCTCCAATCGTAACAACTTCATGTTGAAGTAGTTGCAACTCTACTCGTAAGAGCCTGACATTAACCTGTATCCATGACTTTATATATTTCTTCAACTTTTTAAAAATAATTATTGCCACTCCACTGTTTGCTCTCTGCTCCTTAGTCACTCCAATGTAGTTACATAATGTACTTGTTTCTCTTCAGTTCCTTGTTCTTTTCGCTTTGCCTTTGCAAGTGCAGCGACGTCTAGATCATATTTTTCATCTCTTCGAGAACTTCTTCCGCTTTGTTATTTATGCTTCGAATATTCCATGTTCTAATTTTTATAGTCCGTTTATAGGCTCTTTTCCAATTACATCCATCCTGTATCCGAGGCAATTTACTGGGAAATTTAGCCTTTCAGAAAGTTTTTGCTAGAAATGGGTTACTGGCCTATCGCCCAAACCTCCAACATGCAGGACCAGGTGATTTGTAATCGAGGTTTTCTTCCTGTAACCTTTGGCGATCCAACGTCTTACGACAAGGCACCAGCATACATAGGAGTGAGAAGGTATTTGAACAGATGTCGCAGATATTTGCTTCTTACGACAGGTAGGGGGTTCCCTGGGTCCATTCTTAATCCGAAACCCAAACGGGTTGTTATTGGTTATACATTATAAATACCTGTCTACATGCAAAACTTAAGTTTATGTCTTTGCGATCGTTAGAAATTTCAAGCGTTCATTCACGACACGACTGTTATAAGTCCGGTGGGGTTAAGGTGCACACAATTTCAGCTGACAATCCAGCAAGTGCAATTTTTCTAGTAGCTCTAGGTTTTGATGCGATTTTAGTTAGGTTAGATCTTTTGAAGGAAGCCGAACGCATCGAAATCACAATTTTATTAAAATAATGTTAGAAACCAGATTTCATGTTCTTACAGCTTAAAAATGTGTCTTAACTGTACATCCTCTGCCTAAGCTAAATACCTAATCACCAGTTGTTATCAATTGAATATTTCCATGTGATGAAATTTATTATTCTGGCAGTTTTTTACATGTGTTGTTAATGAGTGAGGTAGCGGTGATCATAGAAGAACAGGTTTGAAGTGATTCATCCAGAGACATTTAGTTTATGTTCCGGCGACCACTTAAAAAATAAATAAAGTTTAACTACGTCGCATAACTAAAAAATGCGCGGTGAATCTTACCATTCTTCATGGAGGCAGAGCCAAGCACCTGGTTGGAGTCTTCCAAAAGGCAGGATTGCGGATCAGGAATCAGAGAACAGAGCAATCATTTCCGGTCAGGGCAGCAGGTAGGAGGAGTCCATTTTGGTGTCCATTGAGCTGAGGTTAGCAGATCTTCCGACAAACGGCAGTGCGGTTGGGACAAATTTTGCGCCACGATAGTTTAAGGTGAGTGACTTTTGTAAATTAAGATTTTAGAGTTCAATTAAATTTAAAATTTATAACAAACGGAAGAAAGCTACAACACAATTTCTATTGTCAAACTCTGGGAGAAACGGTGAAGTCTTTTATTTATGTTAGTTGGTACAACGATTTACTTCTACAAACATTATGTGCTTGTAAATCTTCAATTTTAAGGAGTCTTGTGCATAAAAATATGTATGTGTTTAAGCGGGATAACTGAATGATAAAATCATACGGTAATAGATATTAACAATACAAGTTTGATTATGAGCATCTCAACGAAACGGTGAGCCGAGTTTTGCGACAATCAAACGAGTTTCTTTATGTGCTATAAGCAAACGTGTATTGTTCAATATTTTATCTTTATCAATAAATTCTGGTTCAATGTATTTTTTACATAAAAAGAGTGTGGTAATATATATTCCCGCACTGAGTGTAGTAAAATTAATCCATTGCCGCACTCAGTGCTGTAATGAGGCTCTTAATTATACTAACATTAATTTGATTAATGGTCTATAACTTCACCGATGAAGACAAAGTAAATTAAATCGATATTTCATCTAATGCCACATACACAGCAATATATAGCATGCCATATTGTTTGCATATCTATTTTTGAATTGTAAGTTTGTGTAATGGTTTTGAAAAACAATAATAACATTAATATGTAGAAATTAACACTTTATTTTTTCTGATAAATTCTTAATAGCTGACATAAATATACGACTGATATTGTTTATCCATATTTCTATTACATTTAGAACTATTCAGATAATAAAATTCCAAACGCGGGGAACCGCATATACAGTGTGTCTACTTAAGTTGGAACCATATGGACATTTTTTGTATTATTGGTTTTAGGAAAAAAAGGTATTCTTGATAAAAAGTTCTGCATGGTCCAAAACTTAAAATTCAACAGTCAGATATCAATTTTTTAAGCCGTATACGAGGTTTGTAAAAAATATGAATTTTGCTCAAGAGTAAAGTACGTTTATTTTTGACAACATCGAATATTTTCATGTTTATAGTAGATAAGAGAGATAATGTTTTAAAACTAAACGTAATTTATAACGTTTTCAAATATTTAGAATCAATGTGTAGAAAAGCTAGTAAAATATAAGAACATCTGATTTTTCATGATAGATCGGTGTAATTGCATATTTGAATGTAATTTTCAATTTTAATCAACTTTTGTCGATGAAAATTTTCGATTTTGTTAAAAATAAACGTACTTTACTCTTGAGCAAAATTCATATTTTTTGACAAACCTCCTATACGGCTTGAAAAAATTGATATCTGACGGTTGCATTTTAAGTTTTGGACCATGCAGAACTTTTTATCAAGAATACTTTTTTTTCCTAAAATCAATAATAACAAAAAATTCCATATGGTTCCAACTTAAGTAGACACACTGTATATATATATTCTTCTTCTTCACGCCTGTTATCTATCTTTCCATGTTTGGATATAGGCCTCCCCTAACTGATTCCATTGTTCTCTGTCATGAGCTAATCTATATCACATCAGGCCTGCGTATTTTGCGATGTCGTCTTTCCATCTCATTTGGGGCCTTCCTTTCGATCTTCTGCCATCGTATGGGCGCCATCTGTCGATTTGAGTATTTCATCTTTGGTCTTCTATACGCTCATTGTGACCTGCCCATTTCCATTTTAGACTTGCTGCTGGCTCGATTACGTCAGTAGCTTTTGTTCTGCTTCTTACTCACTTATTCCTTTTTTTTATCTTTAAGCGGTATTCCTAGTATTTGCCTTTCCATGGTTCTTTGAGTTTTTCTAATCTTGTCTGTATTTGCCTTGGTGAAAGTCCATGTTTGAGCTCCGTATGTAAAGTTCTGGTAGAATGCATGAATCAAAGACTCGAGTTCTTAGATATAAGGGAATCTTTTGGATTTTAAACACATACGGCAGCTCTTACGGTCGAATAACATGCTTGTCAGCTCTTTCCAACTGGACAAGATTATGAGCACATCGTCTGCATATCTGAGGTGGTTGAGGTGTTTACCGTTTATGTTGATTCCTTTGTTATCCGAATTAACTTCTCGAAATATGTCTTCCATGGCTAAGGCAAACAGCTTGGGTGAGAATGTGTCTCCTTGTCTCACTCCTCTTTTGGTGGGTATTCCACTCGTTTGTAGTTCGTCATCTAAGTGTACAGTGTGTCCCAAATTGGACACGTTTGATAGGAAACATTCATTTCTAGAGGAGATAGTAAAAAACTACCTTACATGTTACGGGCTCGTTTTTTGTGTAAAAATGAATGGCTAAAACCGCACATCGATATCTTGATCTCTTTAAAAGATACAGGGTGATTTTCAATTTGGTGCATTTTCGACTCACCTCCGTAACTTGCTTATTTGTGAATATTTTGTGTTTCTGCAAAAACATTATTAAGGCACTTTTTTTAAAGGAATCGAATGGTATGCTTAGTGTTTTTGTAAAACAAATGGCGGGGAAGCTGTGACATAAACTTTTATTTTTACTTATTGACCATCACCTATATTTTTACATATTCTGTTTCGAATTAAAATTCCCTTTCCAAATATATATAATACTTGCTACTTTTCTTTTTAAAGTTTTATTTTATTGCAGTTTTTAAATTATTTTTGATGAATTTTATAAATCTGGGGTGCCTTGTTTGGGAAATAAAACAAATTATCCTCACAGATATTAAGTAACACTCAATATGACAACAATCAAATTTTGGTTGTTCTCACACCACTTTAAGTATCAGGTAAGTAATTAGAACTAGGGTGCCGTGCTGTCACACAATTAGCAGTTCTCATTTAAATTACGTTTGCTTTGAAAGTTTGCTATTGAGTTTGCTTTTTTGAACAGAGTTTTGAATTTATATGAAGATCTATGAAAACTACGAAAATTTAGATATGTTGAAGTGCTACTGGGAATCACATGAAGATGCCCAGGCGGCCAGCAATCTTTACTTGAACATATATCCGGAAAGAAGACAACCCTTTCGGAATATATTTTCTCGATTACAACAAAACCTGCTTACATATGGTTCGTTTACAAAACTAAGACCAAAAATATATGAAGCCAGGAATAGAGAAAGGGAAGTAGAAGAATTAACTGTTTTGGGGGAAATTCAAAACCAGTCCAATATTTAATTGCGTAAAATGCAGAGAAACACAGGTATTCCTAATCTAATGTTTCAAGAATTCTGAAAACAAATAAATTAAAACTTTATAGAGTGAGAAAAGTTCATAAGTTGTTACCAAATGACTTCTAATTTAGAATTCAATTTTGCTAATGGTATTTGAGAAAATGTGCTGAAACCCCAAATTTTGCGCAGAACGACATATAGACCGATGAGGCTGCATTAGCAGTGCTGGTATTTTTAATAGACATAACTGCTGCAATTGGAGTTTGGAAAATCCACATAGTACTGTGGAGATACAAAATCAGGGTCGATACAGCTTTAATGTTTGGGTCGGAATTTTTAGAGGAAGGTTTATCGGTCTGTATATCTCTCAGGGTAGCCTTACAGCAGCACGATATGAGGTAATATTACGGCAATTTATTGAACCCATCATGGATGATTAGCCATTATTGCAAATTGAAATAGATATTTTCAACAAGACGGGGCACCGTGTCACAATGCACGGACTATTTCGACGTTTTTAAATCAACAATTTTGGAACAATTGGCTTGGAAACCGCGGCCCTGTGCATTGGCCAGCAAGATCCCCCGATCTAACGCCTCTAGATTTTTATCTCTGGGGAAGAATAAAGGACCTCACCTATAAAAACCATCCTGATTTGCGAGAGGCATTAGAAGCAGCAGTAAGACATGCTTTTGAAACAATTACTGCGGTAGAATTGATTAATGCTGTCAATAATGTCAGGAAGCGAAGTCAGTGGTGCTTAGATGTAAATGGTGCTCAATTTGAACACATGTTGTAAATAATTTTAATAATTGTAGTTTTGATTTTATGTTATGGTTATAGTGTTTCTCTTGTATGTTTTTCTTTAAATTAAATCTTGGGTTTTCTAGTTTTTTATGAAGTGTTAAACGACATAGTCATTTAAATTATTCAAGTTTAGTTTCTATGTTATTTTGTTCTTCTAAAAACATCCACAAAAAATTACAAACCAGTAGGAAGTAAAATTATTTTATAATATCTGTGAGGCTAATTTGTTTTATTTCCCAAACAAGGCACCCCAGATTTATAAAATTGATCAAAAATAATTTAAAAACTGCAATAAAATAAAACTTTAAAAAGAAAAGTAGCAAGTATTATATATATTTGGAAAGGGAATTTTAATTCGAAACAGAATCTGTAAAAATATAGGGGGTGGTCCATAAGTAAAAATATAAGTTTATGTCATAGCTTCCCCGCCATTTGTTTTACAAAAACACTAAGCATACCATTCGATTCACAAATAAGCAAGTTACGGGGGTGAGTCGAAAATGCACCAAATTGAAAATCACCCTGTACGTTTTAAAGAGATCAAGATATCGATGTGCGGTTTTCGCCATTCATTTTTACACAAAAAACGAGCCCGTAACATGTAAGTTAGTTTTTTACTATCTCCTCTAGAAATGCATGTTTCCTATCAAACGCGTCCAATTTGTCTTTGTTTGTTGATGATTTGTATATTTTTCTGTCTTGTTTAGTTTTAATTTTTATTTTAGCTCGTATCAAGTGATGGTCACTTCCTATTGATATCGAATTGAGAACGGTAACGTCTTGTACTATATACTATATACCGGGTGACAATGAGACTAGGGCCATGCTTATATCTTCTTTATTTATGAATCGATTTTGATAAAATTTTATACCAAGATACTAGACATAATTTCTGATTGGCTGATGTCAAAATGGTTAACTTCCGGTTTTACCGGAAATGATACTAACTTTGTTTTTTAAATGGAAAACCCTGTATATGTTATATTTTTCTGCATCTACGAGTCAAATTACATATGATAGTCTTGCCAATTTTAATTTTTTTTTAAACTAAAAATTATTTTTTTATTAATTTTCAGTTTCAGATAAAGATAAAGTAGTGCATGATGCATATCGTTAGATTGGTAATTACATTTTCTATGTAATGGCAAAATGGCCCTTAGTAGGTGCTATTTAAAAAAAGTGACTTTTTCTTAAAAAACGAGTTTAGCAAATTACATTATTTTATTAAAGGTTTGTTATTGACCTTATTGATAAAATAGATATTATTAAGAGTTGCTCGAGTCAATTAGAAAACTTTTTTACAAGTCAAGGCCTTCGATGGTAAAAAATAAAATCTGAAAAAATAATTTTTTTGTTTAAAAAAATTTAAATTTGGGAAGACTATTGTATGTAATTGGACTCATAGAATCAGAAAAACATAAAATATACAGAGTGTTCCATTTAAAAAATCAATGTTGGTATCATTTCCGGTAAAACAGGAAGTCAACCATTTTGACTATATCTATCGGCCAATCAGAAATTTTGTCTAGTATCTTGGTGTAAAATTTTATCCAAATCGATTCATAAATAAAGAAGATGTAAGCATGGCCCTAATCTCATTGTCACCCGGTATACTATATACATACAGGCTGATTTTTTTATCATATAACAACTTGTATGCAACCCATTATGCAGAAGCATGCATAATGCATAATGCATGCTTCTGGATTGCCTACAAGTTGTTACATGATAAAAAAATCAGCCTGTATATACTTCATCCTATATTTTGTAGATTTTCGGTTATTGCAATTTTAACGTAATTTATGCGTCATACTAAGTACTCAAAAATAATACGATGAATGGTACAATCTCGCCAGAAATTAAAAAAAACTGTGTACACTTTTGTCATCATCCCCTAAATACTGTTGCCATTCTATCCAAAACAAATTGAAATGCATTACTATGTAATGTTTAACATTTTTACTTGGTCTGCCTATAATTAATAACGGCTTCTACCAGGAATAAATTGCCGTTTATCATATTGCATGCACAAATGAAAGTTAAGCATACTTCATACCCACTTATTTACCTATATACATTTGTACAAATAAGTATAACAGTGATGAAAGGAAACATTTGAGAGTAATTTTTGAAAGCGATCCTTTCTTTCAATGTTCTAAGACTTGAAGTCTTAATAATTGTCTCTGTTTCAGATTCAGAGTGTAGTTAGTGCATAAGTAGACTCCCTTGGACAAAATGATTAATTTATTATTAATTAGCCCGAGTAACTAGAAGTGATCTATCGCAGCGAACTGCAAAGGTGATTCTTTGAACAAAACTTTCCACTAGCCCTTCCAAAGCAATCCCCACCGTTCTTTGCGCGCTGGATTTTGCAAAATAGCATTTTCCGAATGAACGTAGCCAGTTTTCCTTGCACTACACTTTGATAATGATCAATCGGACAAAATGAAAATAAGTTATGTGCATTTTTTATTGCTTATCGTGGCAGCTGCAACGTTTAATGCAAACACTACAAACGTGATGAAAATTAAATCTGTTACATCAAAACATAACAAAATGGATTTCAACACATCCGCCGAGGATTTGCAAAATTTATCGCGAAATAACTCGGAAGAAAGGGGTTCTTTTGTTAAAAGTACTCTTTTTCCGCCCGATTTGCATGGCCTAATTTTGGCTTTGGATGGCCTTCCAAGTAGTTCCTGTAAAAATGACAGCAAAACGGTTATGGAAGGCGTTGTTAGCCGACAAAGATGGGCTTTAAAAAGTAAGTAGAATATGACAATAAATATATTGATATTATTCGAAAAATATTTTCTAGATTTGTGTTACTTGACATTCTAAGTTTTTTAAAAGTCACTTTTAAATACTAGATGTAGATTTTAGATTATGCAATTATACAAGGCTATTTAATTTGATGGAATTTGGTAATAAATGTTGATAATATGCATTAAAATTTTATATGGATTTTAATGAGTAATAAGCAGAATACTGAATAAGGAGTAATTCACTAATGCGCTTAGTTATTTTGTTAAAAATAAGTTTAAATGCATTGTTGTCGTTAATTATTCTGTTAACAAGGTGTAATACTAGCGTCGGCTGATATGAAAAAAATTAATTGGTTGCTAATAAATAAAACAAGTGTGCCAGTTCGTTTGGCCTCGAAAACGATTTTCGTTCATATAACTCACTTATGCAAATAACACGCATTAAATTTGTTACAATTAAGGTTAATTATAAATTCTAATAAAAGTATTTGGTATTGCATACCTATACGTCGCTGGTCAATTAATAGGAAGGACTACAGCTCATTACCCTGATTGATTGATTGATTGATTTAATGCAGGGATTTAGATGGGTTAGTAGTGAGCCCAGTTTTGCACTTCGACTCTGTGGTCTTTTGTGCCCCCCCCCCCTGACCCTATTAAAATAGATCTGCACCTTCAACGAGTTGTAGGATGTTTTTATGAGGTGCTCGTGTGTGAGAGCTGCTCCATGTGGAGTTCCCCCGAAGAGACCCTGTTATGTATACAGTAATCTTAAAAATACCCAACTTTAGTATAAATTGTACGCCAATATGTTTTCTAGATTATTTTATATTGTAATGACGGGAATTTATAAAAAAATCAGCATAGAAATGACAAGAAGACTCTACGCATAATATGTTCATACTTTAGAAGTTTCGGGCAGACAATAAAATGTGTGTTGTTACTACGTTAACAAATCTGTAAGGGGCTTTACTTGGTCATTCAGTCGCAATTGGATGTGACACTAAACATTTTGAAAAATCAAAGGAAACTAGGGGTAAAAATATCTAAACGTTACTAATAATACACTGAAACAGTAAAAGTACACTTGGTAACCGAATCACATCAGTAAACAAATTTTTAAAAAACATTGCAGGCGTGGGATTTGAACTAAGCGCAATTTCAGCGCCTGGGAGACCGATTTCAACGTTTGGGAGTAGCCCGAGCTCAACTCGTCCCCTAATCTCGTTTGGCAACGCAGAAACGTCACGCATTTGTGCTCTCTCTGGATTATATACGACGCGAAACCTTTGCCTATTTTTGTCTCTTTTGGAACATTTGCCATATATCTGTTGGGTCCCATTTTCGTCAAGGGTAAAACCTGAGCTATGTGCAAACGATTACTTTTAAAGTATTTACCTAACCTGCTGCTGCAGTTTGATTAGAATTCTATTGTTTATTAAAATTACGCGGAAATCGCTGCGATTTGACTTGCATTTTTATTTCTCTCGTCTAAAATACGAAGGAAGTTCATGGGAATCGTGAAAAAAACTACCTTCCGAGATTTATCCGACCTTCACTTTCCAGGGTCCCTAGAGAACGAAAAACATGTTTTCTTAATTCTGTCTGTCTGTTCGGTCTGTCCGTATGTCTGTCCCTCCGTCCGTTTGTATGTCTGCCTGTCTATCTGTCCGCCTGTTGGCGGTATCGTTCAAAAACTATTTATTGGAGGAAGACGATATGTTCCATGCTATGTCCACCTGGCTTGAAACAGAATATACTTTTGGTAAAATATATACGGGGTGAGCATCTTAAAAAATAAAATTTTGTGTATTTTTGCTTTCTCAATAACTATTGGTTTTCCATATAGCTCAGGCTTTTACCCTTGTCCAAATTAGCCATATTTTGGACCCACTATATACAGGGTAGACACCTTAAAAGCTAAATTTCGTTTTAACCTTTCATAACTTCAAAACTGTCACATGCTACGGAAGTTCCGGGCAAAGCCGTTTTCTAATTTTTGACTTTCAAGGCCTCTTGGGGCGGGGCAGTAATACTTGTGAATAATATTTATTTATCACAAAGTATAAAATATTAATAGGCTGTTTGCTAAAAAAATAGTTTATACGAAGGAAAATGACGCAAAATAGTTATTTGTTTCATTAGTACAAAAAATGCATGATTTCGGGACAAGTAAGACAGAGTCTTACGCGTTTCGAAAACGCATTTTTTGTGCGAATGACACATACTATTTTTTCTCCAACTACTCATAAATTCGGTAATATGACTTATTATTTAGAATCAAACATTGTAGGTTATATTGCATAACTGTCATGGCTCAAATAAACAATCACTATACGGGGAAAATAAACAACAACGACGGCGAATGCCGAATATTGACGAAGCGTTTGTTTTTTATTTAAAATTTAACATGTAAAACCCTATCTTGCGTCCATTTTTGTACTAGTGCAAATATGAATCTAAAAGTGTACAGTTGCCAAGGTAATTGGTGAGCATCCCGAAATGACTTTACTTTTTATTCAAAATTATTCGACAATATGGCGTCTTATCCGTGTGGTTGGAGAAAAAGGTTATTTTTGGGATAGGCAGCGGCGGTGGTTTCATATTTTGCTTGGTTTTTCTATACTTGGTACCTTTTGTTCAGTTTTTAGTCTTTACTACTTTACTTTTGCCAATTTCCATTAAATTGACTCACTCTTTACGTTATGGCACTTGATTGATGACATTTAACTATGCAACAAATTTTTATCATAATATTTTGTTAAAGCATTTCCAGCATGACGAAAATCGGCATGTTAGAGTAGTTCACACGCTTATAATTAATTCATCTGCCACTTGAACATTTATCCTGGCTTATTGTATATTTTATCTACTTTAATGTCGCAATATGGTTATTATAACAGTGCTATAATTAGTATATTATGTTATTAGGAGCAAAAGTTATATTTTATGTGGCGGGGCTGGACGTGTTATCTGCCGAGCTTGCGAGGCAGATAAGTACAGCCGAGCACATAAAGATACTTTTGCTCCGAATAACATATAGTATTTTTTCTTCAAACGTTTTTATAACAATTTATTTACAACTTTGTGAACAAAATTCGAAGAAAATTACTTGAT
Source organism: Agriotes lineatus (assembly GCA_940337035.1). Taxonomy (NCBI): domain Eukaryota; kingdom Metazoa; phylum Arthropoda; class Insecta; order Coleoptera; family Elateridae; genus Agriotes; species Agriotes lineatus. The sequence continues at coordinate 79,316 of CALNHX010003240.1, read as the reverse complement.
CTCGTCAGCGGCAGATAATGTCAGCGGCAGATAATATTATCTGCCGCTGACGAGCGGCAGATAAAGTTGTCAGCGGCAGATAATAACTTTATCTGCCGCTGACGAGCGGCAGATAAAGTCGTCAGCGGCAGATAATAACTTTATCTGCCGCTCGTCAGCAGCAGATAATATTATCTGCCGCTTGGCAATAAAGTGACAGTTTAACATCATCAATCCAGCAGTATAATGCCATATTTTACTGCCGTTTGAAGAAAATAGTCCATTATAGCATCGTTTTTGCATTGTTATTTTCACATAAAAAACATTGAAACAGCCTACCTTGTTTCAGACAACTGACAGATTGTCATATTTAACATATGTCAAATATCAAAGATTTTAATTATTTTTTAATTCAAAGTAGGCAAAATAGTATATTATACCCGTTTAATAAAAGGCATTACAGCACTTCTTCCATTGGAATATTTTGTGTTACAATAAGCCCTCTTATTAAACTAGTATAGTAATATACTGGTTTTTCATAATAACAAAAGATTTTTTAATTCAAGAAAATAGTAAATGGAAATGCAACAGTCAAGGTAGTCCTAACGATCGAAAATTCAAGCTTCCCTTGTCCAAAATATTTTATCAGTGTATTTATGGGTGTATCTAATCGGTCGTACAAGAAGTGCACTACTATATTCTACCCCTAAAATCTTATAAAATCTATTCAAAGCTGAGAATTAACACTTGTTATTACTACATTCTTAAGAACAGCACTGGAATAATTTGCAGAAAGCGCACTTGTTTGAGCTGTGTTAATCAAATTAAAGTTCGAATCGTTTTATGTCATTTAACCAATTGCTTCTTTTTATTATACCTATTTCTTTTTTCGCTTTCAGACAGAACAACGTGTGGCAACAACGCCGCATACTGTAACTGACATTATTATTTTATCTATTATGTCAATGCATATGAACATCATGCCTATACACAGGGAGGTGATCCATCATGCTGATAGTGGAGGTGTCTTAATTAGAAGCAATAAATGTACGTGGAGAAGACTACTGCGTTTTATTGCTTCTAATCATGCCTATACTCTGTTCACCTATTTTTTATGAAGGTTGGTCATGACAGTTTCCCCAATTTAGCTGTGTAAAATTACTTTGTTGTGTTCAAACAAGGTTTACATTTGTGACAAAACACCTTGAAATGTATATTTAAGCAAAATAGAAAATTAAACTAGTAATTTTTATGTATGTATCCAGTTTCAGTAATTGTGTAATTAGGAACATTTTGAATTAAGTACATAGAAGGTCTTGAAATACTTTAAATTTTAAATATTTCTCCACATGTACTATCAAAATAAGCAGTCCATTTGGCAACAACTTTTTTCTGTCAAATGATGTTATACAGGTTATCCAACAAAATAAGCCGTAAAATGCAAAATGGTTCTGAGGTTTTCGTTTTAATTTTAGACGTAAGATATCGTAGTGTAATTTTTGTACGACCGTTTAGATACACCCTGTATAACATTTTATGAAAATTGGCCCAGCCGCAGCCGTTTAAGTGACAACTGATACTCAATTTCGCGATTTTATTAGGGTTTTCTGCAAATTTATTTCAAATTTAAGCATTATGAAGTAAATCACAAAGCAAACAATTTTACCTTTCCAAGTAAATAAGTTATAAAAAATTCCAAGGATTGCGATTCATACTTTACATTTAATCCAAGTGCTTGCAACAAGGCCACTGAGATTCATGCGTTAGAACTACATATGACGCCATTAACTTTGAACTTAACAACTTCAACGTTGTAATACTACAAATTTTCCGTTTACACATACTACACGTTAACAATAATATGACCATGATGGTTCAATGACAATGTTCATTTTTTTAAATTTAACATCATAGTTCATATTGTGTGATTTTATTCACGAAAGAGACTCAACAAACACGTCTTACTTTTAAATTTATACTAATAACGATCCTTACTTTATGATATTCTTCTAAAGCCAACTAGACATTAATATACAGTTCTCAAAATATAATAGATCAGGAATAGGAGTGTCAGAACATTTCTCATTTGTAATTAGTTTTCTTTCTACAGCCCTATGTAGCAAGATGTAACTGTAGAAATGCTTTGTTTAAATGCACTCTTGGTAACAATGTTTAACACATTCAATAAAAATTGTCAACGGTCATAATTGGTAAAGTAAAGAAAATGGCCAGACCGCAATACATTACTAATACTAAATAAATAAGCGATTCTAAGAAAAATTACTAATGTTAATAATGTGCTGTAATGCTATTATTGAAATGAGGAAAGACACTGGAATTGAAATCGTAGATGACATCACAATCTCGTAAACAGTATTACTATTTACGCTATAAAAGAAAACTTCAGGAAAGATGCGCGAGTTTAAAAATGAAAAGTCATTTTATCAAAAATAATTAATTGACAAATTATCAGCTGCAAAAGAACTAGTGAAGTTTTCATTTCAAACCCAAGAAAGAAAATGCAGTTGCAAAATAAAATTTCGTGTTTTATGTAAATATTAAATGTGTTGCTGATTTTTTCATTCATGCGTTGTAAGTTTTTTGAGTCTTCTTTTATGCTTATTATAATATTTTTAATTTTGATGTTATTTACGACGTTTTTGACTTTTATTAAGAGGAAACGTTCTTATTAATAGTTTTAGTTATTTTCCATTTACGTAAATTTTGATTTAGTTACTTTAACATTCAGTTGTATATTATACAGCTTATTTTTGGCGATTAGAACGGGCACTATTCGTCGTCGATAATAAAGTTTAAAAATACCGGCCCCCGTAATGATGCGGAGCGGAAGATATAAAAGTACCAGAGGTATATAAAATGTGCCTATGTAAAAAAAGTAGGAGCTACAAAGGTGGTGCACATTACAAACATTATTTGACTATACAGGGTAGTTCAAAAAAGTGTGGCGAATTAAAAATACTCTTTTTAAAAGGAATGACAGAATATTTAGGTAGCTTCAAAGTTTTAAGTCGAAATGCTAATCATTTTAATGTAGTTATGTGGGACTAAAGTGCTGAATGCTGCATTTCAGACGACTGCTGTAACATAAAACAATTGAATAAAGAAAAACGTTCGCAAAAATTATTTTGTGTGGACTATGTTTCGAGGGTAAAATATGGGTATCAATGCTATACGGCGGTGGTCTCCAAAGTGGATTAGCCCTACCCCAGGGGGTACGCGAGACAATCCTTGGGGGTATAGTATTCCAACCAAAAATTGGAAAGCTATTTAAAATCCAGTACACCATGAAAAGTGTAAGTCATGTCTAAGTTGGTTTCATACAATCAGTAAATAATATTCTAATGTCAATCAGCTTTCAAGTAATGACAGTTCATCTGCAAATTGTACATGTAACTGTTTTGTTAAGGCATTGTAACATTGTGCAATGTGCATGATTTAAGTAGGTACTAGTTGAGCTTTTAAAACCGTATAGTAGCATAGAAAATTTAAAAAAACGTATATATCTTCCAAACTTCCCAATGCATCTGGCAAATTTGAAGGTTATTATCGAAGTGTCACTGAATGACAATCAAACAGTAATTTTATGAATTAAATTACGAAGTGACTTACTGTTTTCAATGCTGGCCTGATTTTAAATAGCTTTTCAATTTCTGGTTGGAATACTATACGCCAAGTGACTAACGTGCACTTTTAAATTACACAATTATGAACCTTAAGTGCACGAGGAATTGACATCAGTAACACTGTCTCTGAACTCTTAAGGTTACCAACCTCCGATAGTTTTGCATTTATATACAGTATTTTTACAAAAAGTGTGCAACCGCTGGAAAACAGTGTGTTTATCATGTAAAACTAGGTCTAGGGTTATAATAAATATTTTTCATTTGTTTTACAGTTTGGCGAGAAATTGAATTAATTTAAAATTGCAACTACCTTTGTTTCGATTTTTTAACGTTACAAGAAAAATATTATTGTATTCAGAAATTGAGTTTAGATATAATGTTTAAATAAAAAATATAAATTTTTGTTTTTATTTGAAAATCTTACTTATGTTATAGAGTAAATATAACATGAAATGATTTAATTATTATGAAACACATTAAAATTCGCGCCTTAAATACTAAAATGTTAGTTAATTTTGTACAAGCTCTCTACAGATGTATCTGGTTGTGTTTAAGAGTAGTAGAGTAAACGGCAGAGTAAAACCTTAGTGAAGAAAATTGTCAGTTTCGTTAACGTAGCAATAATTTTCAATTAAAAAATTCAGAGAATTAAAAATGAATATTTTTTATAATTATACTGCTCAAAATGAATTAGGGGTCAGTTTTATATTTTCTATTACTTTATACAGGATGCGCAGATTTTAATGAAACTTTTAGTGATTATCTATGGACTAACACAGTATTTATTAAATACGGAAAATTAATTCAAAAACAAGTAACAAGGTTCTTAAGTTAACATTAACAGAAAACGTACAAAATTAAAGACCGCAACAAATAAAGAAAACGGCCCAGAATTCTTTCTGGCATTACAGCTAGTAACGGGTATGACCTCCCCTCGCAAGTAAGACACTTCGACACCTGTTACCCATACTGTTGATGAGATTTTGAAATCATTCTTGTGGTATTTGTTCCCATTCCTGCACAAGACGATTTCTGAGATCATTTAAGTTTTGAGGAGGTTCTCCTGCTCGAATCCGTCGTTCTAGTTCGTCCCAAGCATGCTCTATGGGGTTCAGGTCAGGACTGTAAGCCGGCCAGTCCATAGTGTAATTATCATGGGCATTCAGGTACTCTTGAACAATTCTTGCAGAATGAGGGCGGGCGTTATCCTGTTGATAAATGAACCCTTGACCATGATTTTGAGCATGCGGTCAAACGTGAGGTTGCAGAATGTCATCGATATAGCGTTGAGCTGTTAGAGAGCCCCCTTCTACAATGACAATCTCAGAGCGGCCGTTCAAAGATATTCCACCCCATACCATAATAGAGCCTCCTCCAAAATGCAGCTTTTCATGCACCATATTGTCTGCGAATCTCTCACCTTGCCTTCTGTAGACTCTTACACGACCATCACAGTTACTCAAACGATACCGTGAGTCCGTGACTCGTCTGAGAATAAAACATTTGCCCATATAAAAACTAACGGATAGCGGTGATTTATAAACTGATCCCTAATTCATTTTGAGCAGGGACCACAATAAATTGTCAGCGATATATAGTGACCTTAAAAAAGCTCCAAGAAGCCCGTAGAAAAAATACCTTACAAAAATTTGGGTAGCATTGTCTTACAAAATGATAATGCAAGTGCATTTCTACTCAAGAGGAGATCCAGGAGCTGGGATGGTCAGTTATGCCACATTGAGCATTTAGTTCTGATTTAGCTTTATCGGACTTTCATTTCTTTGGGCCAGTGAACAAAAGTATGAAAGAAATTAAATTCATATTCGAATCATTCAAGGATGTAGAACAGGTTGTAAAACAATAGGCGAAAAACACGAATGCATCTTTTTTTCAAAGTGGATTTGAGCGATGGGTTTTCAGATGGCGCACATCTTTAGAAAGAGATGGGGATTATGTTGAAAAATCAAGTTTTGTAGTTCAAAGTTTGAATAGGTAAATAGTTTACAAGATCGGGGGTGCGTACTATGAATTTTTTCTGGCTTAGGAGTACGCGGTCAAAAAAGTTTGGAACCACTGCTATACGGGGTACTCAAAACTTTGAAACTTAAACATTTCGATGAAATTAGTTGTGAAGTCGATTTTTGTTGCACATTTGTAGATGACGAATAAAAAAATAACTTTGCAAAATTTAACTCGGAATCTAAAAAGAATATTCTCTCTTTGTTTAAGTGATCTTTTTAAAGAGATGTGGACATTTAACCAAATCTCAATTTAATATCTGTTCTAGTTTTTGACAAACCTTAAAGAAAGATTATATTTGTTTATTACAGCTGGGTATTGTCAATTTGTCTTTAGGAAAATTAGTCAGCCAATTTCTTCTTTATAAATTTATTTAACGTTGATATTACATGAGATAGGAATAAATATGCATTGTTTTAACTATCTAACCTAAAACTCACTTTCGTTTTTAGTTTATTATATAGTAATATATTTTGTATTTCTGAAGAAGTCGGTTAGGCCGACGAAACGTTAAATAAATTTATAAAGAAGAATGAAATTGGCTGACTAATTTTCCTAAAGACAACTTAAAGAAAGAGTGAAATCATTTTTTAACAGCTTATATCTTACTAAGTAAGCATTTTCGGAAATGCATTTATAACCATTTTAATTTTGTTTTGCAACATAGAATCTCCAGCTTTCGTTTGTAGGTGACATTAAGATAAGTTCTCTATAAGAAAAAAACTAAAAGTGGAAACCGTAAGAAGTGTTAAAACAAGTAAAGGAAATACAGAATGCACTTTTGCACGAATGATGAACAATCGTAGACAGGAAATACATGACCAAATAGCATATACTAATCGAAAAACTACAAAAGGTGATAGTAAACAATCAAGGAATTCGTAAAATGGTATTTTTCAAAGTTGAAAAATTATGCCAACTTGTGCACACGCGGTTAATAAACATTCCTTAACCCTGCTTTTATTAATGATTCTTAAAAATGGTGTAAGCACACGAAAACAAATTACTTATAAAGTAAATATTTGTAAATAAATATAGGTATAATAATTGCATACTGTTTATGTCCAGTGACCTATGGGGAATATTTCAGTGTGAAGGGCACTTAAAAAAACTGTGTTAGTGCCAAACTCCATTCACTTTGCGGTATAACTGGATGCTTTTTTTTATAAATTGGAAATGCAATATAACTTACTACTTCATTTTCATTACATAGTAAGGTCAAACTATTCTTCAAACTTTTATGTATCGTAATTTTATGACATGCGAGTACATACATGATTTTAGAAGAATATAATCACATTAACCTTAGAAAGCTGTGATTAAATTATTGCCGATTCGATGTGAGTTACTGTAAAAACAAAAGAGGTTTATAACTATTCGTGTTTACTTACAATATTTGTACAAACCCATAAACATGCATTATGCCGATTAATTACCTATTTTCAGATAAACATGTGACGTAAGGACAATTGAATGCTTATGTCGATGTCATTGTTTCTCATCATTACTGCAGAACTATTAATTTTTCTATATAATATGGTTAGTCATGCAATTCGATGCGTTGATTGCATTTTTAGTGTTGAAGGAAATATCTTGCATTAATACTAAAAGCTTGTTTAATAGGTAAATTGAATTTTGTAGCTGTTGTTCGGCCAAGACTTGTTAGAAATATAAATGCAGCTTTAGATAATTGATAAACTTCTAGTGTTGGCTTGTTGTTTCAAGTTTTCAAGAATATTTTTAAGTTAACTATAACTATCTATTCTTTTTGATTATGGTGTATGCATGTACCTTTGTTCCTTTTAGTATAATTGGCTTATATTATTACTTTTTACACAGTTATATATTAACCAATATTTTAAACATTTATATTATAATCGTGCTTAGTCATGAGGCATTAACTTGACTTCCTTCTTATGTGCATTGATAATATCGAGATCGTTTTCCCAAACTGCTTAAACGTCACATTATACTTGTATATGTCAAAAAATGGTTAGATAAAATAATGACATTTAAAAAAGTCTACGAACAGTTCACACTTTAATATTTAAATTTAAATCTGGTGCACCACCGAAGTTATAATTAATAGCATTATATTTAACCCTCATAACCTTTTTCATATTTGCTGAACTTTACGTTGCAAAACAATTTCGTAATTTAGGATTATTTTAAAATACTAATATAGCCCCTTGCATCTGAGTATAATCAGTTTAGAAGTTCTTTATAGATATTTAACAAGTTGAACAGATGGTATTACGATAAGCAAATACGCAAGTCTTACCGTTCAAGGCCAGCTTAGTTCCTAATTTATGACCTGATCAGATCATACTCGAAAGAGAACACATTACACAGTAGTAAATGGATGCAGCAGTAAAAGTGGTTCGGCCCATTAAAATACCTGCTATATGTACACAACTTACAATATGCTGGTCTCAAAGCTAGGTATTTTATGTTTGCCGATGATACTGCGCTGGTGTATTCAGACTATGATTTAAAAAATATTGAAACCGCAGTAAACAATGACCTTAAATTTTACTATAACTGGTTATGTAAAAATAAATTAACTATAAATACTAATAAAACAGTGTATATGACCTTCAAAAAAAAAGAAGGTGAAATAAAAATAAAACTAAATGATGTTGAATTAAAACAAGTGCCTGAATATAAATATCTAGGACTTATTATTGACAATAAATTAACATGGACTCCACATATTCAAAGTGTCATATCAAAACTAGTTCTTTCTATTGGTGCAAGAAAAAGGTGCTTAGCATTTCTAAATAAAAAAACTCGTATTTTACTGTATAGCAGCTTTATTGAAACACATATGAGATACCTTATCCCGTGCTGGGGGAATGCTGGACAATATCTTCTAAATAAACTTCAAAGAGTGCAAAATAAAGCAATTAAAGCACTGTACTGTATCAACTTTCATATTCCTACACAGGATGTGTATAAACAAACATACCTACTAAAATTCAACAAATTGAAAACGCTGGAACAATAAAACTAATCCATAATATAAAAACAAATAACATTAAAACGAACTCTAAATTAAAACAAGTACAGAAGTTTCATAAACAAATGAACGGAGCAAAGGTGACTTCAGAAATCAATATGACAGAACTAAAAAGGCTCAGGACTCTCCAGTCTACAGAAGTATTGAAGCATACAACAGTGTACCTACCTGAAACTTACCAAAACCTTAAGAAATATTTATTAGAACTTTAAAATTACATCTATACTGCTCCAGAAATGAACTGGACCATTTGCATATATTGGTGCATTGTTAAAAATATTTTCCAAAAGGAAGCGGTTTTGGTAACCTTTCAGCATTATGTCACTATAAAAAGCATGCCTTTTCATAATTTGGTTTAAATAAAACTATGTCCAGTAATAAAATATTATCATTTGAAGATTTTGAATTTTGACCAAATGTTAACAGCACATTGCATACAAAGTATGCCAAATCGTTGCCAAACATTTTTAAACGTTCCGAGGAGACCCAATGAACTGTTAATTTTCCTTTTTTGTTCTTCCTCTTATTTTTCTGAAATATAGTTTTTTTATAATTTTATTATTTTTTAATTTTATTAATATGATTTTGTAAATTTTTTGGTTGATATTTAAGCACTATTAAATGTGCTTAATATGATTATACTAAAATGTTTCCTAATAGGAACGATATGTTTTTAAAATTAAATAAAATAGAAAATATTTGAGACAAAAGCAAAACTTTTTCTTAATTTTATAGTACAACTTATGACAATTATGTTTTGAATAACACATTAATCAAATGTCCACCTCGGCTTCGTTTGCAGGATCGAATCCGATGAACCCAATTTTTGGTAACTTTGTGCAATACATCAGGTGTAATTTCATTAATGCAGCGTTCGATGTTCAATTTCAAAGCGTCAATAGTTCGAGGTTGATTGGCATAGACCAACGACTTTAAATAACCCCACAAGAAGAAGTCTAAAGGAGTTAAATCACAACTTCTTGGAGGCCAATTAACAGTTCCATTTCTAGAGATTACAGACTCACCAAACTTTTCTCTCTTTTTATAAAATTTTTGGATAATAACCAAACGTTGTTGAAGCGTGTATTTTGACATGATAAATTGTCAAACTATACTAAAAACAAATGACAGCTAATGAGATTTCTAAAATTTTAGATATGGTTGCTATGTCGTTTTAAAAACATATCGTTCCTATTGTGAAACCCGTTATAAAACAAAAACTTTTATATATTTTTTTTATTACGTAATGTAACAAATAAGGGGTGTTTTGTTGTTGTTTTTAATATCCATGAAATTGGCTTTATTTGAAAGATAATTTTATGGCATTACTGTTTTAATATGATTTTGGGTATATGACCACCGCGGCTGGCGCCTACATAACGTAATCTGGAAGTCCAATTTTCACACACTCTTCGCAGTAAATCAAGCTGTATTTCGGCAATAACGCGTCGAATGTTGACTTCCAAGTGCTCAATTGTTTCCGGTTTATCGGCGTAGATATTTCGTGGATCTGTTAACTGGCCACCTCGTTCTTGCGATTTGACGCCATCAGATTATTTTCTTTAGGGATATGTAAAGTCGCATGTCTACGCCGATAAACCGGAAACAATTGAGCACTTGGAAGCCAACATTCGACGCGTCATTGCCGAAATACAGCTTGATTTACTGCGAAGAGTGTGTGAAAATTGGACCTCCAGATTACGTCATGTACGCGCCAGCCGCGGCGGTCACATACCCGAAATCATATTAAAACAGCAATGCCATAAAATTATTTTTCAAATAAAGCCAATTTTATAGATATTAAAAACATATTTCTGTGTTTTATTTCAATTTAAAGTTCTGCACCTCTAAAAAAACATCCTTTACAATTTTTATGGGTGGTCCAGTTCGTTTGTGGAGCAGTATATATTAAATAAATATCTGCATTATCTAAAATGCTATTTCTATTATGCTGTATGTAAAAAATTATACAAGTATTGTATTTATCTAGTAGGCCCTGTTATCAGTAATACATATTACTGTTTTTGATTTCTGCAACCGGCCCTTAGTGTCTCCGATATATTCACCTAACTTTGATATAACTGACCACAACTTCAGTTCTCAGCAGTTCTTCGTTGTTGATGATGGAATACACTTTCGAAGAATATGCTGACATGCATATAATCTTTGAGCGCGAGGGTATGAACGCTAGAGCTGCAAAAAGGGCATACGCTTAAATTTCCTGGTCTAAAGCATCTAAAGCCTGTATGACACGACGCTAAATTTTGTGCAAAATTTACGTGTAAATTTTCAAATAAATTCACTGATAATTTTTTCTCAAAAACACAATTTTCTGTTTGCAACGTGTGCTAAATTTGATGTTAAATTTGGCATGCTCACATGCGTAGTAGAAAATATTTTAAGTGGAAACAGTACCCTCTAGAGGGTATTGGTTGAAGTATGCGTTTGTTTTCATGTTATTTGTCGTTTGTTAGCTATTTTCTGAGGTTTGGTTAAGGCATTTATCTTAGAGACCCTTAAATGTAACTTAGATAAAAGCGGCAACATTAAACACATGGTTAAACAATGCTAATAAAATGCAGGTTATGTTTATGTTTACATTCCGCATCATGCGCTGCAGTTCAGTCTGATTACGATACTTCTGCGCATTTTTACACCCATATTTACCAGGAAATTTAGAACAAGTTCTAAATAATTTACATGAAAATTCAGCGCAAAATTTAGCAGCCAATTTTCTGTATGCAACGGTGCTTAATATTTTTATGAAAATTTACAAGTAAATTTTGCATAAAATTTAGCGTCGTGTCATACAGGCTTAACTCACAAAACATTCGCACAATAGACTGCGAACAACTGGTAGCTTAGTTCCAATAAGAACGGATGCAGGTTGACGAAGAACAGTAGAAATGAAGGAAGCTATTTTGGTTTTTGTTACCAACGCTCCAAACTGCAGCACCAGGGAATTTAAAAGCTTATTTGGGGTACGTAAATTATTTTCAAGATACTAGAATATTGGTCGAGGAAGCAGTACATCTTTACCATTGGACGAAAGTACAAGCTCTTCTATCAAAAGACGACCAAAGAAGGTTGCATATATGTCAATGGCTAATAAACAAAATGACCGTGATCCAAACTTTATTTTAAAAATTCTCTTGATGGATGAGTGTTTTTAGGAGAAATGGGTGTGTTAATATTTACGATATCCATCATTGGGCAGCTGAAAACCCACACTTGTATTTTCCTGGAAAACATCAACGTAGATTTTCAATTAACGTTTGGGCGGGTATTTTTAATAATCGGGTATTAGGACCAATTTTGCTTCCAAACATAATTCGAGGTGCCAATTTTTAAACAATTCTTAAATGAAGATTTAGAAAATTTATCATTAAATAAATTTGCAAATTTATGATAGCAATTAGACGGTGCACCACTATATTTTGCAGCTAACGTTCGGGAGTCGTTGCGCTTAAATTATCACTGGACAGGCCGTGGCTGTTCTCTGATTTGGCCTCGACGTTCTCCCGATTTGAATCTTTTGGATTTCTTTTGGTTGAGCTATGTGAAGAATAAAGTTTACCTAACTCTGGCAAATACCCAAGAAAAACTTGAAAAAAGAATTGTTGATGCCATCCAGGAAATAACCCCGAACTAGCTTCAGAGAGTTCAATAAAATTTAATTCAACATATTTGTTAGATCTTAGTATTTTATTTAGGTTTGCTGGACGCATAGCAACCTATTGAACAGGCCCGATTCCGCAAGGGGTTTGAAACCAATGACCACATGCATACCATAAAACTGCCGATTGAGAAGCCTAATGGGTACAAGATTGCTTTGGCACTGTTCTTTGTGGATTACGAGAATGCCTTTAAGTCAATCGAGATAAACAAAGTCTATCAAGGATTAGATGATTGTGGCATAGATAGTCATTATTCCAATTTAATTAAATCGATATGTTAGAAAATTACATCAGCAGTAAAAATAGATGGTACTTTACAAAGGTTTCCAATATTCAAGGCTGCACGACAAAGGGCTACACTATCCCCCATACTATTTACATTAGCCCTACAAAAAAATTTCCAAAAAATTGATGTTGGAAGATGGTGGAGTAAATATAGACGTCAGAAAGTTAAACCACTTAACACATGCGGATGATATAGTCTTAATAAGTGCAAGTGAACAAGAAATAAAGTTATGTTAGAACAACTTGACGAAGTATCAAGAAGGTTGAGTCTTCGTATGAACATCGACAAAATGAAGATTTTAACGAAAAGAGAAAATTATTCGAATTATTGAGAATAAAAAAATCAGTGAAACTTTTCAATGTTTTTATTTTAAATATGTTCAAAATTGTTGCCCTCCACAATAATACACTTAACCATTCTCTTGTTCCATTGTTTGAATGCGTCGAGCCAAGCTTGCTTAGGAACTCCGTCAAAATAGGATCTAACAGCTACATCTATCTCCTGTTTTGAATGAAACCTCCCTCGCAAATGCTTCTTGAGTCCATAGAATAGCCAAAAGTCGAACATCGCAAGATCTGGAGAGTATGGAGGATGTTCTATTGTTTTTATTCCATTTTCAGCTAAATACTGAAGAGTTAATGCTGCTGTATGGGAAGACGCCTTATCATGATGTAACGTCATTCCTATTTTTACTGAAGACATTAAGCAGACAATTTTCCAAGTACCATTTAGCTGTGACAGTATTTTGTTCCTCCAATTTAATTGCCGACACCAAACCTGTACTTCTGAAAAATACAGGGTACATAACTTTCTTCATTGCACGTTGCTTTTTAACTATTGTTGGCATTTCTTCATGTATCCAAACTCTACTTTCTTGACGAGTAGGAACAGCAAATAAAGGTATGCATGTTTCGTCACCTGTTACAATTTTAGATATAATTTGATGGCCACCATTATTTATAGTTCTAAGGTTTATTGACAAATTCATACAAGCTCCGCTTTCTGAATATCCGTAAGCTGATGCGGTACAAATCGACTTACAACCTTTTTTAAGTGTTAGTGTTCGTGTAGTATAGTTCTCACTGATGCGGATCTAATCTTGAGACGTGACTCTATCGTTGCATAGGTAATTCGGTTGTCCTCATCAACCATTTTTTAAACAGCCGCAATACTTTCTTTCTTCTGTAACAGCTGTAATAGGAAGTCATGATCCTTTTCGGTGGGTACCAGATTTACATCCACGTTGAAATTCTTTGTACCATCTATAAATTGTAGCCAATGAAGGGGCGACATCGCCAAAAACCAATTTCAAACATTTTTCGCAGTCATTAAAACTCCAGCCTTTTTTAAAATCGTAAAATATCATGATGCGAAAAATTTTTTCGGCAATTTAAATCGTTTACAAACTGAATACTGTTAACCTGATTTCAACAAGCGCAATCACATTTGACAGATACACAAAAGTGCTATTTAATTAAATTATTTTGTTACTCATGGCAACCTAGATTTTCCAATTCTCAATAGTTGTTTTCATCAGAGCACACATTATTTTACAGCTTTTTGAGTCAAATACATTAATGTCGCCAGTAAAAGTACAATGTGAAAGAAATTGTTTTGCAAATTAGTAAGAATAATTGACAAATAATAAGATAACTGGCAAACAGCTCAATATGAAAAGTACTCTAAAAATCAGTTAAATATTTGTAGTTAAAAATAAATACAACAATTTTAAGTTTCATCTCAAGTCGAAAGGGTTAACGTATGATAAATTATTTGTAACATGCAGCAGTAAGCTGCAGTCTTAAATAGAGCTTAAATAATAACGAACATTCGAGTTAGACAGATTTATATGCTTTCAAATTGGAACAGTAATACAGCAGGTGACACTGCGTGTCGAATTACGAACATATGAGACGATGCATACGATACTGTTCGAGATATGTTTTTTCGATGTCTCATGAGTACAACACACTGGAAACACCACCTGGAGGTCGTGCAGCACATATTCGAGAAGTTGGTGGAGACAAAACACCTGGGAAAGGCACGTAACCCATTTCTGAGGCAGTTGTATGGTCCGACACAGCAATACCCAAGAGTACTAAGGATTATAGCAACAGGCCAGACCTGGTTGCGTGTATAATTGAACACTCTTGCAAAGCGGTAGTAGACATGCTAGAAGCAGAAATGTGAAAGGAACGCCGTATTACCTCGTGTAGCCAAAACTGGGCCAAATTCAACAAAATTAGGTCACTGGGGCTGGAGGTTTTAGTGAGATATCCATGTGGACGGTAATGAGATGGACGTTAAAGATTTGCGCTTTGGCGTTGGGGGACGGCGAAGCAGCCACTTGCATGTTGATTTCTCAGCAACCATCCGGAGTATTGGAACCATAATTGGATGAAAGCCACGTCACAACTGAATCTACCTGTGCGCATATGAAGTTTAGCGTAATTTAGAATTGTAGCTGTAGATATAATTAATTTGTGAATTTTCCACGAGGTGTAGGCATTTCGAACGTTTTTATAATATGATACCGCCAAAGATTATTTATTTAGCACAATTTCAGTTAGTCAATCACAGATAGCCTGACGTAATGTAAGCCAATTAAGCTTTTATTTAAGCAATTGATGTGTGTTTTCGGGTGTTGAACTTCCAGGGGAGGGCGGTATGTAAGCATTTTTAACAGATTTTAGAGCATCTATTTTTGTTATTGTCATTGTGAGTGGTCGTTTTGTCTTGAAATGTAATAAAGTTTTACTTGACACGAATGTTCTACATTAAAAAGGCGTTACCAAAGTGTTTGTTTCTATTACGTTGGTGAAATTCGCTAATCAACAAGTGCTTACCTTTCTAATGAGTTGGGAACACGTGCACAACACAATGCAAGCGCACTCAGTATACATCAGCGACATCGTACATCTTGCCGGCCAGCGGCCAAATTTCTGGAAACATGAAGGAAGACCATCTCCAACCTTTAACGAACTGAAATTTAAATTGTTGCTTATGTAATAAAAATCAAACAATTTGTTTAAATTTCATTAAACCCCGAGAGTTACATGCTAGTTTTACAGAAAAGAATATTTGCTTAAATAAAACAAAATCTGCTTGTTGTATTCCAAGCCTTTAAGCATCGTACTTTTCAGGTATAAACTAATAATCGCAGGTAAGGCGAGTGTAGCCCCTTGGGTTTATAGCAACGTTTGGTCCAGTGGATTTTTATTGAGAGGTACGGTGAGAAATTAAAGGTTGCATGCTTAATCCAATACGTTTTTTTATAAATAATTAGTAAAAATTTATAAGCAGCAATGTATATTTATACAATTAATGAGAAAATGGAAAAAATAAAAAGCTACGTCTATGTAGGATACACAATTAAAACAGGAAAGGAAGATCAAGAAGCAGTGATAGATCGAAGAATAAACATAAGCTGAAGCGCGTTTAGTAAATTAAGTTTTATCTTGAGAGCAGAGTTTCTGCTGAAACTAAAAACTAAGGTGTTTGATGCTTGCATTCCTTCTGTTTTCACGTATAAAATACAAACGACTACATTTACTAAAAAAATCATGGACAAATTTGCTGTTTCACAAAGATCGATGGAATATAAGATGTTGAAATTTTCTTTAAGGGACAAGAAAAGGAACTCTTGGATACGATAAAAGACTGACGTAACAGGTTTAATTGAGAGAGCTGCAAAACTTAGATGAAGCTGGGCGGGGCATGCTGCCAGAGTAACCGTTGAAAGATGGACCAACAAATTTTTAACCTTGCGCCCCAAATACAGCATTAGAAAAGTAGGGCGCTCTGCAAAAAGGTGGACCAAAAATGTAAATGAAAGAGCTGGAAAATGGATGCGACAGGCACAAATTAGATAAACACGGAAATCAACCAGGGAGAACTATGTTCAATATTAGACAGACAGAGCTTGAAAAAGAAGACAAAATAATTAATAACAAGAAGCTAGGCTTGTAAAACTAGATGAATACTACTGTTTAGTATACAGTTGTATTGACATAATTGTGTAGTTTCGCTTCGTGTTTTTTAACAAAGCGTTTGATCGCATTAGCAATATCCACGATTTGTGACGGCTGTTACTGTGACGTATGTACTTTATTCTGGAAGATCTGTAGTTTCTGAATGTTGCATTTTTTGACACATCCACAGACTTGTATAATGCTATAATTTTGTTATATACGGACAACTTCGAATTTCGTCCCGGGAGCCAATACACTTGTCTATATTTCAAATTGAATTATCTTTTTTTCCTCGCATGTGCTTTCCAGCATAGTCACCTGTCAAGAGTCTAGTCTAAACACTTGGATGTTACCATTGAGTGATATCGGAAACTGTTCTTGTTGGTAAAGTGTATGTTTGTTGATTTTTATCCGTTTAAATTATTTTTATTTTTTTGTCCAATTACTATTAAAATTTGTTTTTTCGCTTGTTGCTTTTTCAGTCTCTATACTTACCGCTAAGATTTCAGTATCATTTGCAAAGGTACCTAGCTTTGGTGATATTTTCTAGTTATGGAAAATAACAAGTGCATAAGAAGTAAAGAACTGGACCTAGAACCCTACCTTGCGATACTTCTATTATTTTCTTGTTCTATTCTAAACAATGGGTCAGTCACGTATGACTACAGGCTTTCGTGAAAATTTTTATTAAAAACCTGTTCGACGTCATCATCATCGGCTTTCAAGGAATAGGCCTTCGGGCTTGTTCCGACTCTAGTCGCCATCTTTTTCTTCGTCGTTCCACGTCACGTCTCCCTTTGGGTTTGTAATTAAAGTTTGAATTGGGAACCTTATATTACAACCTCTAGAAACATGCACCTCTTCGACAAAGAGGGATGTTTTGTTATTTGTGAAGATATAGTCAACTATCGATCTATGTCCTCTAGCACTTCAGGTAAATTTGTTAATGTTCTTTTTCCTAAAAAATGTATTTGTAATTCTGAAGTCGTTGAAAATTGTAAAATGCCTCATTTCTCCTCCATTATAATTTAGTGTTCTCTCCCCATACGGTGCTATTACTTTATTTGCAGGTGTGACCTACTCTGACGTTGAGGTATCCTGCAATGATTATATGTACAGTTGTTTTTGTTAATTTTATTATAATATCCTTGTTGTAGGGTTTTATAAAATTGTTCCGCTCCAAATCATGACGTTTTCGTGTATATTTTTAGTTCAGCCAAGTTTTTCCTTGGTTTCGGTTAGTGCTATGAGGTCGATGTTTCTTTTTTCCAAAATGTTGTTTATTTGTATTTATTTAGTGTGAATACCTTATAAATTTTATACTCCTAGTTTTAGGGAACTTGATGTTCGTTTTCGTTTTCCTTTTTTACTTCCCTTTACAATAAAGGAAGTGTTGGATTCACCCCAAAAATTTTAAATTGAGTTTTCAACAGTTGTTCATGTTTTAAAGTTCCATGAACTCAAGAAACATGTTTTTGTTCATTGGTCTGTCTGTCTGTCTGTGTGTCTGTCTGTCTGCCTGTCTGTTTGTCTGTCTGTCTGTGAAAGAATATCTCAAAAACGAGAAGAGATATGACGTTGAAACTTCATATATAAATTTTGTCTCCTATTTATATGCGACAGCAAGCTTTTGAAAAAATCGCATAACCGGAAGTATGGTGTTTACTTTTGTGATTTTTCAGTTTTTTCGATTTTTTCAAAAACGACTTTAACGTTTTTTTCAAACTTTACGTTTTTATTACATTTTTAATGTGTATTTATGTGAGATATGTGATTTTCCAGTTAAATACCTCTAAAATGGGTTTCTTTTGTTTTTTCCTTTTTATTTTATTAATTTCTATTTTAAATAGAACACCCCGTATATTACATTTTTGAATTAAGCTTAAAATTTTAGAAAATCTCTCGACGTGCGAAGTGAGGTTTGTGATTCGATTGCCTAACGCAAAAAAATACGCGACCATATGAGATCCATCCTCAAATCAAGAAAGTTTATGGCATTCTTTACGATAACGCCCGGCCCCACATCGCCGGGAAATGAAAACATCTCGTTCAAAGTTTCAACTGGGAAGTTTTGAACTGTTCCCCGTAGTGACTTTTACGTTTTCACAAAAAGACTTTTTTTGCGATAGGGGAAAAACCTTCATAGGCACCGGCAAATTAGTGTCAAGCTCTAGCTACCAGCAGTGCCGAATTCTTATCGGCTAAAAACCCCTACCTCTTCTTGCAACGCCTCGGTACCGCTATTCGCATTTCATCAAGATGTTGGTTGTCTATTCTACATGTGCTTCTGCCTTCATTCTCTTGCCTGTCTGGCCCTTTCTTCTGCTTCCTTCCTACTCATTATCTCCTTGATATATATTTGTACCTCCTGCCATTGCTTTTTGTTGCTGGTCAATATCGTGGTCAGATTAGCTGTGCTCAGTTGTTCTCCTATCCTAATCCGCCTCTATTCCTCTCGTTTGCCACCTTCCACAATCAAATAGCGTGTGCTCCATGATGTCTCTTTTGCCGCAGTATACGCATTCTTCACTGTTCGTTTTTCCTATCCTTTTCGTATAGGTTTGAAAAGACCTATGTCCCGTTAGCAAATTTCCGTTCCCTATGCATACTAGTGACCGGAGTCACGAAATCGTATAAGGAATGGAAATTGCTTCACCGCTACGAACTTTATACGATTTTATGACCTTCTTTAGATTATTTGCTCACTAGATGAGAAGCAAACATTTGCAAATAAAAATTTGCTATATTAGTAGGTACATCCAATGTAATAAAAAATACAAGAAAGCGAAAATAATATGCTATATTAGTAAATCTAATCTAATAAAAAATACAAATAAAAGAAATGAAAAAATGTGCAATACATGAATTAATTTTGCATATGCAATTCTCATGAGCTTTATTTGCTAAAATATTTTCGATTAATGTTGTTTGTCTTTTCTTTTTGCTTGCCTTTTTAATGTGACCAGCCTGTAATGTTGTTGACCCCTTGTAATTACTTCTTCTTCGTGCAATTTCAGTTGGTTGCACTCGATTTTTTTTTCATTACCATGCTTACTCGCCAAGTAAGATCCGAAAAAGATTAATAATTGTGATGGAGTTTCAATATTTTCCAGGCTATCGTTAAATTGTGTGTTAGAATTTACATTTCGCGTTAGTTCTATAGTATGCTAATAAAACTAATCATAAAGTAGTTATAGTTACAAATTAAAAACAACTCCGATGTTTATAAATATTGTGTATGTAATGATGTACACTATCAGTATTAAATGTTTATTTTGTATCTGGAAATCTGTTTCCCGCTGCAACTCTAACAGGTTATGGGCCCAGGTTTGTCAGGATTTTTTGAAAAACCGATTTCCGCACTGCGACGTGCACGTTCGGTCCGATTATTTCGAGACTCCTATGACACAAGTAGAAAAATATCACGCAGTTAACAATTTCAAAATGTCAAGTTCAAATTTGACGAAACTCGAAATGCTAAATAAAGTAAACTATGATACCTAGAAGATTCAAGCTGAGGCCCTACTTATTATGAACTTGACTCTTGGGTGTATGTGTCTGGTGAAAAACCGAAGGCCGAAGTCGTTTGTCAAGGCGTCTAACACGATGCATCAGAGGCAGCACAGCAGATTTGGATTACAGCAAATCGTAAAGCGAAGTCGGATTTGATTCTCGCGATCAATCCGTCAGAACTCAAACAAATTCGTGAATGCGAGACGTCACGCGAGGTCTGGACGAAACTTGAATCCATATACGCGTCAAAAGATCCGGTACGTAAGGCAACTTTACTCAAACAGTTGGCTCTAAATAAAATGCGCGAAGTTGATGATTTTCGAGAACACATTGCAAGGTTTTCAGACACCGTTGACAAGCTACAAGACATGGACGTCGAGATAAATGGCGGTCTATTGTCAATCATGCTGCTTTATAATCTTCCGAGCTGTTTCGAAAACTTCAGATGTGCCATCGAGTCTAGGGATAATTTGCCAAATCTGGAAAACCTCAAGATAAAAATTGTGGAGAAAAACGATGCGCGTAGTCAAAAATCAGACGAAGCTTCGTCCGGCGCTATGTTTTCTAAGCATTTCTTGAAAAATTCGAGATTATCCAAAGAGGGAAGCAACAGTCAACAAAATGAGAAGTTCGATAAAACATCGAATCCTAAAATTAAATGTAAATGCAGTTATTGTGGTAAACGTGGTCACAAAAGGCTGGATTCGCCCACGAAGCTTACTTTTCAAATACAAATAGTGTAAATAAAAATGGTGCTTGGACAGTGGGTGTACTTCGCACATTTGCAATGACAAGGACTTGTTTACGATGTCACAAAAGACTCAGTGCGAATTAAGACTGGCAAATCAAGCAACGACTGAAGTAATCAAGAAGGGAAGTGTACATATAGTAGCATCGGATGGTATTTAATCTAAAGTGATTGAACTGAAAAATACATTATATGCTCCTGAATTTCGAACAAAACTGCTGTCAATCGCGAAAATCGTTGACAAAGACGATGAAGTCTTATTTACGAAACGTCATCCGTTTATTCAAAATACCAGTGGAAATGTCAAAATGATAGCAGACCGAAATGGTGATCTTTTCTATCTGCGTGAAGGACATCACGAAGCATGTGTAACTTCAGATAATTTGGTGTGGGATTTTATCAAGTGGCATCGACGTCTCGGACTTTAAAATACCAGGGACTTGGAGATGATGATCAAGAAAAATCTCGTCTGCGGTGTCAAAATAAAAAGTGACGTAAGTACGAGCCCGTGCAAAACTTGCATTGCTGGAAAGTTTACATCGGCTCCCTTCCTGAGACGTAATGAACGCTCCAAGAATCTACTGGACATAATACAATGGCGGACAATAAATTTAGGCCGGCCTGTCATTCGCTTAGCACTGTTTATGTTGGTGACACTGTAAGTCTACGTCAAATTCGAGGTTAGTAAGTTAGGTTTTGCGTCAGTTTTGACACATACTGATACAAAACCTAACCTGCTAACCTCGAATTTGACATAAACTTACAGTGCCACCAACATAAACAGTGCCCAGCGAATGACAGGCCGGCCTAAATTTATTGTCCGCCATTGAACATACCGACGTTTGTGGTCCAATGAGAATTCAATCAAAAGGTGGTGCCCGTTATTTTGTCACTTTTACAGGCGACCATACTCGTTGGACTGAAGTATATCTGATACGCCATAAATCTGATGTATCAGGAATAAAACCCCTTCTGGAAACGCAAACTGGAAGAAAAATTAAAACAGTCCAATCTGATAATGGCACGGAGTTCTGCAACTCGAAAATGGATACGATATATAAGGGATCTGGAATTGAACGTCGTTTAACTACACGCCGCAACAAAACGGTATAGCTGAGCGAAAAAACAGGACACTGGTCGAGTCTGCACAATATATGTTTTTAGATTCCGGTCTTCCCGCTTCATTTTGGAGAGAAGCCACCGTAGCAGCGAATCACGTAGGTACTAACAGGTGCATTTCTAAAAGTATCGGCGGAGAAACGCGGTACAAGTATTAGACAGGAAATAATCTTAATATCAGCTATTTGCAAATCTTTGGATGCAGAGCATACGTCCTGAACAAGTGGAGTAATCGAGGTAAATTCGATCCAAAAACTGTTGAAGGGATATTTGTTGGATATTCCGATATTTCTCGAGGTTATCGAGTGTGGATTCCTTCGGAACAGAAAATCCGCATAGCAAGGGATGTTAAATTCTTCGACGAAAATAAATATGAAGAGATTATTTCCAATGAGACGTTAAATGGACGATTCGATTAATCAAGTCTACTTATTTCAGAATTATTATTCCTTTTCATGGAAATTAGTTATTTTTACTTAAGTCAGTTGAGAATGTTGACGTTTTAACGATTATTCAACACTATAATGAACGAACCAATAAAAATTGTTCAATTTGTCAGAAACGGCCAATCAAAATTGACTGTCATTGAAAACACATAATGAGCGAACCAATGAAAATTGTTCAATTTGTCAGAAACGGCCAATCAAAATTGACTGTCTTTGAAAACACCTAATGTCGGAGTGTTTTCACGAGAGTCCGATTGGTTTCAATGATTTCAATTTAGTGAGTAGCCTTTGACTGACATTTCACCAAAACGTCAAAGTGAAGTTTGCAAATTAGGTTCTAAAAACTCATAATAATCGTGTTCGAAGCTCCAGTATTGAAATAATAGTGGAAAACATTAAAAAATGTGTGCTGTCGAACAAGGTAAAGCTCTTCTACCCATATTGTTGAATAATCTTTCTAAATACCACTCAAGGAAAAATTGTTTAAGAGAATTTTTTTCCTCAACATGCAAATTATTACAAATTTCTCTCAACAAAAACTGCTCAAATTCCACTCGACCTGCGGCTCGCGGAATTTTTAACGCAGTTTTGGTTTCGAGAAATTTAAACGCAATAATTTGCATGTGAACGAAAAAAAAATCTCAAAATTTTCACCGTTTGTGGTATTACCCTTGAGTATTATTCTTTTTTATTTTATAACCTAATAAATCATGACTCCGCAATCGAAAAAACAAATCAAAAAATGTAATGCACACATATGTAGTTTTTCACGTAGATTCGAATCTTAGAAACAAAACACATCATCTCCTCTAAAATTCCAAAGTTACCCCCCCCCCCCCCTCAAAACAGAGAGAAGGGTAAAATGTAGAAAATATAGTTAAATATATCCCTTCATATCCCTATCACCTCACCAAAATTTCATGGGAATATTTAAAACCGTTCTCGAGATATTGTCTTGTAACACTTTAAAAAAACTCATAGAGTAGATAGTTGTTTTTGTTTACCGGGTAATATTCCAGAAGACAGAATTAAGTTGGCACATAGCTCGTTTTCCTTGAAGCATCTTTTATGTTGGCTTCACTATTAGCAACGTCGGAAAAAGTTGCTGAGAGGTACTTAAACAAATTACACTTGTTTATTGATGATCTTTGTCAAACATTATATAATAATAATATTAGCGTAAAACGATTAAAAGAAATACTCAACTATACACCGCAAACATGAATATACACAGCTTCATGTAACCTTTCAATTTGTAAAAATTCATTAAAATTCCTGTCGTAAAAATAAAAGATTTCGAGATTGCTACGGTATCGTCGTAGTGAATTTTTCCACTGCTGCTAATTCCAAAAAAATCTAGCACTGAGTAATGTGTCTACTCTTCGATTTTGCATTAGGTACTAATGCTTCATATGCAATATCGTAAAACTGCTGATCAACCTACATTCATGTTGTAATTTGTCTAGGCGTTTGACCTGAAATTAGTTGAGTAAAACAAGAAATTGTGAAATCAAACAGCATTTATTGCTATCCACATGCATTGCCCCTATTTTGCTATAATTCGAACTAGTTTAAATAAAGGTCAATGCAGTGTTTTGGTTGCAAGAAGTGACCTTCGTACGACAAATTAGCTTCTCCGTAATATATTAATCGAGCAAGTTGCAATTGCAAAAATACAGACTTTGTTAAAACATATTTTTAAAAACATAGTTATAATTCCAATGGAAAAAGTTTTAACAATAACTTTTTCAATTACTATAACGTTGATATAAAAAAAAAGATTGATAGTACATTTTCTGTCGCACCATAAATCTAAATAATAGTCGTTTACCGAGATACATATTCAATTTCCTATGACAGGTAATAACAGACGAATTTTTGCACCATATGTGTATTTAAAAAAATATATATCGCGTTTTTAATGCCATGGTCACTAGTTACAAATTATAATTTAGTGGATGGAATAACAATTTCAATTCAGACAAAGTTCTATAAAAATAGACATTAAATGCTTTTCTTTAAAACGGGGTAAGAACAATTTCGCCAAAATTAGCGGATGATCCGGTATAAGAGTAAATATTAATATTAATGAATTATTAAGTATTATTGTTGCCAATTTGGATTAAATTAAAATTGCTAAACGGTTTTTGTTAACAGCAAAATTAATTTGTCTGTGACTTTTTCAAGTTCTAGAAATTCTGAGAAAATATTTTTTTAAACCTTTGACATAATTTTTTGTTTTTTTTTTAATATTGACGTAAAGTTATCTTTGATTTCTTTGTAGCATTCTAATTATATACGATTCGCAGAGTTAATAATATTTTAACACAATAGGTGATATTATGCGTTTAGTTAATAAGAACTGTTTCTTTCTTTCAGTGTTCGATTCCTCCCCAAAATTTCCTGTCGGGATGTTATATGGATCATATTATCAACTTGGCAACTTCGACGAGTGTATATCGATAAACGAGCAGTTATCGTACCCCGACAGATTCATCCAGGGGCAGTATTGTCTAGCTGATATTGGATTAGATACGGGTAATGGAGAGGATGGGAGAGTTGCAAGATCTCACGGCCATTTTCATGATCACGAGCCTGGTGTAAGTAACTAGAACTTATTGTAAAAATTAGTCAACAACTTCTGTATTTACATAGCAAGTTTCAAAACAATCAACAGTCAATAATATGCATTTTTACACTTCATTTGCAGGCGTAAAACAAAGCTCTCATTAGACATATATTATGATACTAGTGTATAAGTACGCCTTTAAAGCACTTGCGACGAGTGCTTTTAACTTCGCTAATGCTTTAATGGGGAGTTTTTGCAATTACGTTGCCCTAAAATAAAGGCCCGCTAAAGCTTAAGTTACCTAGCGACATCAATAATGCAACGAATCAAAATTAAATTTTTCGTTTTTAGCGTAACGCTATTTTAACGTGACGTTGTGCAAAAACTCCCTAATGGCTCTTATACACTTGTATCAAACGCTATTTTTTCTACGATCGTAACATAAATATCATGCCGAAGGCAGGAGTGCTATGAAGGACGAGTGCTCGGAAGTTTTATAAAACGAGTTTTTTATGTAATTTTTTCTAATTTGCAAGTTAAATACCGTTTTACTACAAATAAAATCAATTTTGGTAATTTAGGGAATTTTGTAAAAGTTGGTAACAGTTTTATTGCAAAGCATACATTTAAAACAAAATTTTAAATTTTAATCAAGTAGACACCATAAATGTAATTTTTCGCAAGCGTTCGCACGTGAAATTGTAAAATTAGTGTGGATTAGTGTTTCACAATGAATTCAGAAATTTCCTGCACTCCGCCAGAAATACGACAAATTGCCGAAAATGCTACGCTTAATTTACTGTCATTAGTGTCATTGGCTATAACCTTAAACTCACACTGACATTTAGTGCAGTGTCACCAGCCGAAAAAAGTTGATTTCGGATTTGGTAAAGGTTCATGACCGCACTCAAAATGGATGCGGTAACGGCTTTGTTAAGACAGCAAATTAGAAAAACGTCACTTTTGACACTAGAAACTGTGCAAAAAGTTGTCATTTTCACATGATCGTAGAAAATAGCTGTTTATGCAACAAGTGCTAAAAGTCGACGTTTATGCACGAGACATGTTATGAAACTTAGCCTTCGGCAGTTATATTACAGCTAGACAATGGCCCCCTGTGTAAAACTGCAAGCTTGCAACCTTGAACAATAATAGCTTCTTTCTGTGAACTGCAAGTCTGCAACCTTGAACGCACGTGGCTTCCTGTCTCACGCTCCCTTTTAGAGATAACGCTTATCTTAGCTGATTAGACATAGTATATATACAAGTAGCCTGCACCTCTAAGATAAGTTCCAGTTAGTTCGTAGCTAGATGTAAGAAATTGTCTGGCAGCTAATCTGTGTGCTTCCAATGTTATATTTCATTGTAAAATAAAAATAAACGTTTTTTAAAAAGTCGTTTCGGCGGCCTTTTAATAAAACTGGCGCAGTCGTTCGGATTTGTGGAGGAAAACCTGGAAAACTACAAACATCGAGTCGACCAGCAACTTTCCTTGAGGTTCAGCTCTTTGCCGCAAATCGACACCTACCACCCAGCGGATCTTCGGACATCTCCAACAGGGACAAACATCGCCCGATCGTGAGAAGCGCCCGTCGACCCAGCTCCTGCTCCTCCGTGGTTATTGGAACCATCTGGTCATTGGGACCACTTGATCATTGGGATCAGTCTCTGGTTTGGCAACGTCAACAACGACGACCCCAGGACAACTTTTGGATAACGCTCTAGCGCAAAGCAGACTATCCAAAGTCGGACTTCAGGACTTAGCTGTTTGCAGGCCAGCCGACATCAACAGGATCGACGCATCCTTTTTGAAGACAACAGGACGTAGCAGATCGCACGCCGTTCGTCAATTTTTACGCACAATGTAAGTGCATATTTTTATAATAATTTTCAAGCTTTAGAGAAAAAGCAAAGGTATATTTTAAAGGCAACAAAGTAACGACTATTAAAGCGTTCGCCTAAGTAATAATTTTCAAGTTTTAAAGAAAAGGCAAAATAATTAATTTTAAAGGCAACAAAGTAACGTAATATAATTTTCAAAAGTGATAATTATTAAAGCGTTCGCCTAAACAACAAAGTTAACTAATATAAAATTTTAAAAAAATTATACTAACATAGTTTTAAATATTTATTTATAAGATCAGGCAGAACGTAGTAAGCCAGACCAATTGCTGCACATACTAGGTGTGCTTAATTTGCATATGTGCTTGCGTTCTTGCGCGTAGGCATCCCCTAGTCATTAAACTGTTTACTAACATAAAACAAAATTAAAAATCAAGTGAAACAAATAAAGTAAAATTAATTCTTGTCTACAAAAATTCTTATGTTAAAGGAAAACGAGAATTCTTAAGTAAAAACACCTATAAATTTATTTTTTTAACAATTATAAAATTTTTATGTTTAGATCACCATTATCTTGAAGTATTAGATAAAAAATTATATTTTGAAACAATTGTAAAAATTTTATGTCACGAGATCGATCACGCTCACCAAGGAATTCTATCCCTAGAATTTTATTTTTAAATAATTGTAACAACCCAAATATGGTTGACCAAAACGCATCATTGTTTCCCCCACATTTTAATGTAGCTTTACTAAATGAAATTCCCACATATGATGGTAATCAAGCCACTCTTTCGGAATTTATCAGATCCGCAGAAATCATTGCAACTAAATTTTGCACAGAAAATTCAAACGATTATATCAACCAAATAATTTTAAATTCGATAAGGAATAAATTAAAAGGTCAAGCGTTAGAAGTAATTACAGGTTACCAGTATGATACTTGGAAAGACTTAAAAAATGTCTTAATTGAAAATTTTGGCGACCAAAGGTCAGAATTGAATCTTTTAATTGATTTAACCAAATTAAAACAGAATAAAGACTCTCCCATAGAATTTTTCAATAAAGTTAGAACCCATTTGGCTATTTATAATTCAAAGGTTTCTCTGAGTCAAGAATCAAAAGACATTATTACTTATAAATTAAAGGCTAATAAAGATTTAGCACTTCGCACTTTTACAAGTGGACTAAATGAAAATTTAGGAAGCTTTGTAAGAAGTAGAAATCCAACTTCACTAGAACAAGCCTTAAGCATAGTAAAAGAAGAAATTGATATCAGATATTCTCAAAATCAAAATAATTTTCAAAGTCAAAAATTAAATAAATCAAATTTAACTTCCAATATTCAAACACGAAATTCATATCAACCTAAATTTAATAACCCAAATTTTATGCAAAGACCATTCCAACCAAATCGAAGTAATTTTAACCAAAATCCTAAAAGTAATTTTAATCAAAATCCCAACTATTTTAAAAGTCCAACAAATTTTAACAATCCTAATAATTCTAGAATAACTCAAAATTCAAGCTTTAATGCATTTGCACCAAAACCAAATTTTTCACCAACAAATAAACCAGAACCTATGGACTTTAGCATTATAAAAAGACCAGCTACTCAACAATCAAATTTCCCTAATAAATATCGAGCAAGTTCTCAAAACGTTAATAGAAATTTTAATCATTTAAATTATCATCAAGAAAAACCTCCGGATGAATATAAAGACTTAAACGAAAATTTATTTGAAAATGGAGAATTTTCAACTCCAGAAAATTTTAACGAAAACCTTCAGGAATATTCTGACCCTGATAATTCACAAGACTTAGATCACACCCCAGATTATTTCGAATATCCAGATCCAGACGATACTGTAAATTTTTATTAAGAGCCTCGGAAAAGAATATTTTAACTTTTAATATAAATCCAAAATCAAACCTTCCTTATATTATAATTCCCGCCACCGGCGATAAACTTTTAATAGATACAGGTAGCTCACAAACAATAATTTCCCCAGAATTTGTACAACAACATTTCCCAAATTATATTTATGAGACAGAATTCGAGATAGTTACATCTCATGGAATTTCTCAACATAACTTAATTGCAGATTTACCCATTCCTAATCTTTTTTATAAAAACGGAACACATACGTGCTATTTATTCAATTTTCACCAAGACTATGTAGGACTTATTGGATCCGATTTACTTTCAAAATTATCCGCACGAATAGATTATAAATGGATGCACATTCAAACAGAAAAAACAGTAATACCATTCTATTATAATCCATCAAAAACTAAACAGGAAATTCAAAAACGTAATGAATGTAATTTTTCCAAATTTAAAAACTCAGATTTTGTCAGAAAACTTGTAGTACCTCCGCGTACAGAATGTTTTGTAAATTTACCAGCAGTAGGAAAGAATGGAACTAAAATAGCTCCAAAACTAAAATTTAATGAAAAACGAATTATGCCTTCAGCATTAGTGAAATTACACAATAATTGGTTTAAAACCAGCGTAATTAATACTTCAAACGAAACACAAGAAATAAATATTTATAATCCTTTATTTTTAGAAGACTATGAACCCGATAGCAAAAATCAACCTATCAGACTTAACAACTTTAATATAAAAACTCCAAACACCAAAAGTATTTTAAATAACAATTTAAAAAACAATTTAAGATTAGACCGTTTAAACGAAGACGAAAAAACTCTTTTGACCAATTTATGTTTTCAATACAGAGATGTATTTTACTCTCCCGAAATACCTTTATCCGTTACGAATTTGACAAAACACCACATTAGGACTAAAACCAATGCACCTATATTTACGAAAACATACCGTTATCCCCATATTCATCGCGAAGAAGTCAAAAAGCAAATAAAGAAAATGTTAAACGAAGATATTATAGAGCCATCGGAATCACCGTATAATTTTCCTATTTGGGTCGTCCCAAAAAAGTTAGACGCCTCCGGAAAACAAAAATGGCGTATTGTAGTTGACTATCGAAAGTTAAATGAACAAACTATTGAAGATAAATATCCATTGCCCCGTATAGAAACCGTATTAGACAATCTTGGCAGAGCTAAATACTTTACAACTTTGGATCTTGCCTCTGGCTTCCACCAGATTGAAATCGAAAAGAAAGATCGCGAAAAAACCGCTTTTTCAACCGAAGAAGGCCATTTTCAGTTTAAAAGAATGGCTATGGGTTTACGTAACAGTCCTGCATCCTTCCAAAGGATGATAAATACAGCCTTAATTGGACTCACTCCAACACAGTGCCTAGTTTACCTAGACGACATTATAATTTTCGGAAGTTCTCTTCAAGAACACATGCAACGTTTAAAAAATGTATTTCAAAAATGTAGAGATGCTAATGTAAAGATTCAGCTAGATAAATCAGAATTTTTACATAAATCTGTAAAATATTTAGGTCATATAGTTACTTCAGAAGGAATAAAACCAGATCCATCTAAAATATCAGCAATAAAAAATTTCCCAGCACCTAAAACAAGAACCGATATAAAATCATTCTTAGGACTATTTGGCTATTATAGAAAATTTGTCAAAGACTTTGCCAAAATAACTAAATTTTTAACCGTATGTTTAAAGAAAGAAAATAAAATTGTACACACCCCTGAATTTTTGAAGAACTTTGAGTATTGCAAACAAATTTTAATGAATGAACCAGTACTTCAATATCCTGATTTTGAAAAACCTTTCGAACTGACTACCGATGCATCTAAATTTGCGATAGGCGCGGTATTATCCCAAGATGGTAAACCCACCTGTTATGCCTCCAGAACCCTTAATAATGCAGAACAAAATTATACTACAATTGAACGAGAACTCCTAGCCATAGTTTGGGCAACCAAACAATTTCGTCCATATCTGTATGGAGTAAAATTTAAATTGTACACCGATCATAGACCGCTTGTTTGGCTCAAAAATTTAAAAGAACCAAATTCCAAATTAACTCGTTGGGCACTTAAATTAGAAGAATACGACTTCACCGTAAACTATCTACCAGGCAAATTAAATAAAGTTGCCGACGCTCTATCACGTGTTCAAATTCACCCCATGACTTTAGAAACACCCGATAGACTTCATACACCAATACCAATACAAGGTAACGAAAGCTTAATGGCAAGTAGGGCAAGCACCCCCGACATACAAGACTTTTTTTCAGTACCGACCATCGGACCACCAAAATCAGAAACGCCTAAAGTAAAAGTTATATCCGACATTCAAATAAGACCACCAAATAACGACGATAATAAATCCTATGTCGAAACAATACATTCGCAACAATCGTCTACCCCCGTGATCGATATTGCCGAAAAACCTCTACAACAATTTAAAAATCAAATTGAATTTGTAATTTCTCAGCTACCACGAGATATCGGAATCACTAAATACGACGGAATTACACATTATTCTGTATCCCTAAATAATACAAATAAAATTGACGTATTCAACAGGCTATTAATTGAACATTGTGAACCTAGAACACATTACTATTGCTATTTTCCTAACGACAAACTTTGTTTAGATTTTTCAAATTTTTTGCAAAACATAATTAACGATAACACACCCAAATTTCATCGATGTATGTCACAAGTGACTTACGTTCTAAATCCACAAGATCGTCAATATCAAATCCAAAATTACCATCTAGGCAAAACCAATCACCGTGGTATCAATGAAACAATTGAACACATAAAAAGAAAATATTATTGGAAATCAATTAATAAAGATGTCACCGATTATATTAATAATTGTCATATTTGTAAAACGCAAAAGTACAATAGAAACCCAATTAAGCAGCCTTTGCAGCTTACTCCTACTAGTCCAGTCAAATTGTCGAAAATACCTCGTTTTTTTGACAAAAATACTACCTGAAAAGTGAGCATGTAGTTTTATAGAACAAATCACGTAGAATTGAATGAACTAAAAAGTAACAGCTGAATCAGTGGAGAAGTGATTCAAAATTGCGCTCAAAGTAATGAAAAAACGGTTTTTTGCATATAAAAGAGCAAAAACGCGATGAATTTTTTCCAAAAAAATAGGCTTATGTAGTTTAAAAAAACAAATAAATTAAGCTGTCGATGGTCAAAATCGATTAATTCGAAAAAAAGTTATCGCTAAAAAACCGCTAAAAATGACCGATTTTTCAATTGTTCTTAACTTTTTAAAAAAAACCTATATAACGTTGAAATTTTCAGAAAGTATAGTACTCGGTGAGAAGAAAACGCATAATTTTAAAATTTGCAAAAATGTTGATTACTTTTTGCATAAATCATTTTTTTCGAAAAAAATACGTTTTCGCGGAAATGGATTTACTCAGCTTGCAGAAGTCGTACAGCAATCAGCGTAGGCTTATTTTATTCCTTAAGAGTTATACTACTACACACAATATGAGCGCTAATTTTTTTGTGCTTGCAAATATGTGCAAATTTAATTTGAAAAGTGATCTTTTTTTAGGCGCACAAAATGTTGAATATTTTTGTCAATTTTAATTGTACCGAAATTACATAAGCACCATTCGATAGCTGTCAACTTTCTACGAATTTAAATGCGCTTTTGTTTATTTTAACAACAAAGTACACATAAACTTCAGATTAGTGGTCTTTATAAGACTGGCTGTTAGTGTAATTATATATAACAGTCCAAGTGTGTCAAAGAATACTTGGTTGATATTTGGTCAATGTATGTCTGGGTGGGCAATAAACTGCAGTAATAGTTATCTCATATGCAAGGGTTTGTACTTTGATAGATGTTTATATTATGTAACAATTACTTGTAAATAATTTGTTTAGATATATCGTATAATCCTATTTTTAATAAAAATATTTTTCACGTTCAATGACAGTTTAGAAATGAAATAATTAGTTGCTATAATTATTCTTATAATTAATATTATGATTCTTATAATAATTATTAGAATCATTATAAACATTTTAAAAAGGAAGGATATTCTGAGTACATTGTGCAGGGCGAGTAAACGCCCAGTGGAGCGGCCTACTACGAGTTTCTCCCCACAACGAACGCTACCCGCCACTGCACCGCTCTGAACGGAACATACATTTTGCGACGCTTAATGTAAACCGGTTCGCAATAAATAATACACGGTCAAGAATTGCGACATAATTTTTATACTACACTAGAAGTCTTCAACTAAAGTGTGTGCAACTTTCAGCCGCTAATATTAATAATTGAATGTGCAGCAATTTAAAACAAAAAAATTCCTCGGCTTCTATGGGTCGTACCTTAATCCTTTTTTAATTACGGAGAAAATTGGCAGCTATCGAATGGTGCTTATGTAATTTCGGTACAATTAAAATTGACAAAAATATTCAACATTTTGTGCGCGTACTAAAAATATCACTCTTCACATTAAATTTGCACATATTTGCAAGTGCAAAAAAATTTGCGCTCATATTGTGTGTAATATCATAACTCTTAAGGAATAAAATAAGCCTACGCTGATTGCTGTACGACTTCTGCAAGCTGAGTAAATCCATTTCTGCGAAAACGTATTTTTTTCGAAAAAAATGATTTATGCAAAAAGTAATCAACATTTTTGCAAATTTTAAAATTATGCGTTTTCTTCTCACCGAGTACTATACTTTCTGAAAATTTCAACGTTATATAGGTTTTTTTTTTAAAGTTAAGAACAATTGAAAAATCGGTCATTTTTAGCGGTTTTTTAGCGATAACTTTTTTTCGAATTAATCGATTTTGACCATCGACAGCTTAATTTATTTGTTTTTTTAAACTACATAAGCCTATTTTTTTTGGAAAAAATTCATCGCGTTTTTGCTCTTTTATATGCAAAAAACCGTTTTTTCATTACTTTGAGCGCAATTTTGAATCACTTCTCCACTGATTCAGCTGTTACTTTTTAGTTCATTCAATTCTACGTGATTTGTTCTATAAAACTACATGCTCACTTTTCAGGTAGTATTTTTGTCAAATAAATATCTAATTTGACTGGCCTATACACAAAACCAACCATTTCATACTATACACTTGGATATTTTTCAGATAGGTAAGAGAAGCTATCTAACAATAATAGATTCATTTTCCAAATTCGCCCAAGCATATTATATTAAATCTCGAAATTTAACAGACATCATTGAACAATTACTTAATTATATGTGTACTTTTACTACACCAAATATCATTATAGCTGATGGAGAATTTAACAAAAATATTTTTAAAGACTTCATAGCTTTACATAAAATCCAGTTGCATACGACAACCCCACATCACCATCAATCTAATTCCCCAATTGAACGATTGCATTCGACAATAATTGAACACTATCGACTATTGACGGATGTACCTGAACAAAACAAAATTCAATATTGTATTCTTGCATACAATCATACGATACACTCTAATCTCAATTTAACACCTTTTGAGATTGTATTTGGTCATACTGAATGTAGAAATCAGTTCGATTTAGACTATACAAAAACCTACTATCATGATTATTTATCTGGTCACAAAATCCGCATGAAAAAAATTTACGAAATATTGCAAGGCAAGCAAATTGATACTAAAGAGAAGCGAAATTTAAAATTAAATCCAACTCGGAAAAATAAAACATTTCAATTAAACGAAAAAGTATTTGTTAAAACTAATTCCAGAAGCAAAGATGAACCAAAATTTATAGGACCATATACAATATCCCAAATTTTAGAACATGACATATACGAGTTAATACCCCATAATGGATCGTCCAACATTAGACGCCATGCTAATGAATTACTACCTTATTCAGACTTATTACCTTCATCGTCTGTATCTTGATTAAATATTCAATCATACAAGGCGATATAATATTGTAAATATTTTAAAATATAATCTAGAACTATATTCTTTAAATTTAGGCAATGTAGTTCTTAAATAAAGCAAATAGACGCTTATTAGAAATATATATGATATCCCTATTTTTATTCGTCATGATACACTTAGAAACAATTTAATGAAAATCGTATCGCTACTTTATTATTCAGTATAAAAGAACCTCAAATGAAATTGTTAATTTAAAAATTTCAAACATTGACCGCTTAATAATTCCTGAATAGAACCACATAAATGTTTCAAAGATTGACTTGATACCTGTTGACACCCAGAAATTGGTTGAGGACCGAATTAAGCTTAATAAATATGAAAATTTGTTAAAACCTGTTAATTATATTAAATCTGATAATTTAAGTGTGTCTGCGATTATATTTACGCTATTTACTATTCTTATGTTAATAATTTTTATATTGTATTTGTATTATAATAGAAACACAATGAAGATTAAACTTATTAGATTTTTAAATATAGATTTTGAACCAGTTAACGTAAATGCATAAGTTTAATTTTCTTTTCTCTTTGTAAGTTCAATGGAGGCATATTTGAATACCACCCATTGAACATTTTATCGGCGGACGAGTTATATTACAGCTAGACAATGGCCCCCTGTGTAAAACTGCAAGCTTGCAACCTTGAACAATAATAGCTTCTTTCTGTGAACTGCAAGTCTGCAACCTTGAACGCACGTGGCTTCCTGTCTCACGCTCCCTTTTAGAGATAACGCTTATCTTAGCTGATTAGACATAGTATATATACAAGTAGCCTGCACCTCTAAGATAAGTTCCAGTTAGTTCGTAGCTAGATGTAAGAAATTGTCTGGCAGCTAATCTGTGTGCTTCCAATGTTATATTTCATTGTAAAATAAAAATAAACGTTTTTTAAAAAGTCGTTTCGGCGGCCTTTTAATAAAACTCGGCTTCGTTTCATAATTTGCATGTCTCGTGCATAAACGACTTTTAGCACGCGTTGCATAAAATATTTTTCCCGCTGCTGATCATGTAAGTCAGTGATACAGCCTTAGTAACAAAACGTGTAAGTCGGTGATTATATTTGTTTGCTGCTTTTTCTTGACAACGGAACTTAATACTATTATTAAGTTCCTAGGATAATAAAATTAGCAAAGCAAGATGCAGATTTAGACGTTTTGTTTCTAAATTGCAAGTGTGTATGTGACATGTGACACTCATAGGTGACAGGTGACAAACCAAACGATTTTTTCAAAAATCTAGGTAAATTTTGATAAGCAGCGGGAAAAATATAATAAGATAACTCGGAATGTATCGCCTATTAACATTTTCAGCAGGCAACAAGCCGCGACTTCGTCTTGGCTTGTACTTGCCTACCTCAAATGTTAATAGGTCCTTACATTCCTTGTGACTTAAATAGCTATTATCTACGACCTTAATTTTACTGTTATTAATCCATAAATATCGATTTAACAAAGGTTTGCATCTACGACACTTCTAATTTGTCATAATAAACAGTAGGGAATGCCGCGCGGGCGAATGTTAAGGTCAGTTACGAAATGTAATTATTAATACTCCACATCTGACTGTATTCATTACATAACGCTTTAATTATTTCAAAAACACTTTACCTGTAACGCAAGAAGCAACCAGAATAACTTTACAACTTCACTTCCAGTTCGAAATTGTAATTTTATAACCTCACTTCACTTTTAGCACATGGGCTACAAGTAAACAGCTGATTTCTTTAACCACGGTAAACTATAAAACGTCACTTTTAATGAAACAAGCTAGCGCTAAAAGGCCTACTTTTAGTAGTGGTCGTAGAGAAAATTCATTATGCCTTACTAGTATATTATTTGTTGTTTATACCTGCGATACGGAATATACAGGGTGTCTCAAAAAGAATGGGACACCGAACGATCATAGATTTCTTAGGTTATAATAAACCGATTAAACCTAATATACCTTAGTACAAAGTCCCTCCAGTAAGAAGTTATATGGCCTGGAATTTCAATTTTTTAGTTTTCTTTTTATGTCAATTTACACAAATGTAAAAGCATTTTGAACACCCTGTATACTTGATCAAAAATATATTCTGTACTGATAAACATATAATCCGCATGCAAAGTATTAGTGATGGGCCTATCCGGAATGAATAATCCGAAAGATTCCGATTGTTCAAAAAATCGGAAGGTTCCGATTATTTCGGAACTTTTCGGAACTGCTCGGAATTCGATTATTTTACTGTTCGGTGCACAAAATTCGAAACTTTCGGAATTCGATTATTTTACTATTCGGAACACAAAATAAGAAAACGAAATGCCAATTTGAACTGAACGGAGTACGGAATGTTGTGTTGACTCACTTAACTGCTATATACCGGTTGGCGAATGCCGACGGGTCGCGCCGTATGCGCACGTGTATGATACGTGAATGGCACTAATGGCAGTGGTATTTCATAGATTAATTATTAGATAGTACAACTTACAGACTTCAAATTCATGCATTGTTTTATACTATCCATTATGTACTTTATGTGCCATTAAAATTTAAAATATCACTTCCATTTTCCGAAAGTCTTTTAAGGTAACTACTGTAATAATTTGAAAAAATGTTTTTCCCGCTGCTGATCATGTAAGTCAGTGATACAGCCTTAGTAACAAAACGTGTAAGTCGGTGATTATATTTGTTTGCTGCTTTTTCTTGACAACGGAACTTAATACTATTATTAAATTCCTAGGATAATAAAATTAGCAAAGCAAGATGCAGATTTAGACGTTTTGTTTCTAAATTGCAAGTGTGTATGTAACATGTGACACTCGTAGGTAACACGACTCACGAAAATTAATCCTGGTGACAGGTGACAAACCAAACGATTTTTTCAAAAATCTAGGAAAATTTTGATAAGCAGTGGGAAAAATATAATAAGATAACTCGGAATGTATCGCCTATTAACATTTTCAGCAGGCAACAAGCCGCGACTTCGTCTTGGCTTGTACTTGCCTACCTCAAATGTTAATAGGTCTTTACATTCCTTGTGACTTAAATAGCTATTATCTACGACCTTAATTTTACTGTTATTAATCCATAAATATCGATTTAACAAAGGTTTGCATCTACGACACTTCTAATTTGTCATAATAAACAGTAGGGAATGCCGCGTGGGCGAATGTTTGCGAATGACAGTAGTTAAGGTCAGTTACGAAATGTAATTATTAATACTCCACATCTGACTGTATTCCTTACATAACGCTTTAATTCTTTCAAAAACACTTTACCTGTAACGCAAGAAGCAACCAGAATAACTTTACAACTTCACTTCCAGTTCGAAATTGTAATTTTATAACCTCACTTCACTTTTAGCACATGGGCTACAAGTAAACAGCTGATTTCTTTAACCACGGTAAACTATAAAACGTCACTTTTAATGAAACAAGCTAGCGCTAAAAGGCCTACTTTTAGTAGTGGTCGTAGATAAAATTCATTATGCCTTACTAGTATATTATTTGTTGTTTATACCTGCGATACGGAATATACAGGGTGTCTCAAAAAGAATGGGACACCGAACGATCATAGATTTCTTAGGTTATAATAAACCGATTAAACCTAATATACCTTAGTACAAAGTCCCTCCAGTAAGAAGTTATATGGCCTGGAATTTCAATTTTTTATTTTTCTTTTTATGTCAATTTACACAAATGTAAAAGCATTTTGAACACCCTGTATACTTGACCAAAAATATATTCTGTACTGATAAACATATAATCCGCATGCAAAATATTAGTGATGGGCCTATCCGGAATGAATAATCGGAAAGATTCCGATTGTTAAAAAAATCGGAAGGTTCCGATTATTTCGGAACGTTTCGGAACTGTTCGGAATTCGATTATTTTACTGTTCGGTGCACAAAATTCGAAACTTTCGGAATTCGATTATTTTACTATTCGGAACACAAAATAAGAAAACGAAATGCCAATTTGAACTGAACGGAGTACGGAATGTTTTGTTGACTCACTTGACTGCTATATACCGGTTGGCGAATTCCGACGGGTCGCGCCGTATGCGCACGTGTATGATACGTGAATGGCACTAATGGCAGTGGTATTTCATAGATTAACTAGCGGACCCGACAGACGTCCTGCCCGGTGCCTGCTATTAGCGGACCCGATAGACGTTGTCCTGCCCGCTGCCTGCTATTAGCGGACGCGACAGACGTCCTGCCCGTTGCCTGCTATTAGCGGACCCGACAGACGTTGTCCTGCCCGCTGCCTGCTATTAGCGGGTTCAGCAAACTTTTTTTCGAATTTTCGATTGTTTTCATTTTAAAACATATTGGGGGTGGTGGTGGGGGGGGGGGGTGAAATTTTGGGGTTATATGTTCTGATATGCGAGAAATCTTTTAAAAATTAAAACAAAGAAATTCGTCAAAAATTAAAAAAAATCCTAGAACCCGATTGCAGCGCCACCTACCATGTCCAATTGTGAATCAAAATCGGTCGAGCCGTTTAGGAGGAGTTCAGTGACATACACACGTACAGAAGAATTATATATATAAAGATTATTAGATAGTACAACTTACAAACTTCAAATTCATGCATTGTTTTATACTATCCATTATGTACTTTATGTGCCATTAAAATTTAAAATATCACTTCCATTTTCCGAAAGTCTATTAAGGTAACTACTGTAATAATTTGAAAAAATGTTTTTCCCGCTGCTGATTATGTAAGTCAGTGATACAGCCTTAGTAACAAAACGTGTAAGTCGGTGATTATATTTGTTTGCTGCTTTTTCTTGACAACGAAACTTAATATTATTATTAAGTTCCTAGGATAATAAAATTAGCAACGCAAGATGCAGATTTAGACGTTTTGTTTATAAATTGCAAGTGTTTATGTGACATGTGATACTCGCAGGTAACACGACTCGCGAAAACTAATCCTGGTGACAGGTGACAAACCAAACGATTTTTTCAAAAATCTAGGAAAATTTCGATAAGCAGCGGGAAAAATATAATAAGATAAGTTGGAATGTATCGCCTATTAACATTTTCAGCAGGCAACAAGCCGCGACTTCGTCTTGGCTTGTACTTGCCTACCTCAAATGTTAATAGGGCCTTACATTCCTTGTTACTTAAATAGCTATTATTTCCTCTTATATGTAACTGTGCGACTCAAACTCATAAATTGTTTTACTGGCCGTCCTACAAACCCAAACAAAAATGCCAACTCAGATAAAGGCTTACGGCGCGACGGCGAGTGCTCGCATCGTTTTCTCTTGCTTGCATTTACGGAATGTAAAATAATCGGATGATATACCGATTTTATAAACATTCCGAAATGGAACATTCCGATTATTAAAATCATCCGATTATGCCCATCACTACAAAGTATCGTCTTCCTGTAACAAATTGTTTTTGAGCGATACCGCCAATAAGGCAGACAGACGGACGGAAAGGCAGACAGCTAGACGGACAGACAAATAGATAGATGGAATTGAGAAATACCTATTTATAATACCAGTTAGAAAATGCCTCATTTTGTGTAACGCGTGGGATTTTGTGAGACGAACGTAGCGAGACCCGACAAAGTCACACAAGTTACACAAAATCACAATTTCTAACTTTTATTATACAAGATTTTTTCTAATTTTGATTGTAAAAACGGTTTTTAAACTTTAAACGATGAAACTATAAATGTCATGTAAAATGTCACGTTCACATTTTTAAAATCAAGTAGGTACGCTTTCGCTTTTTTGCGCTACTAACCTATTTTTATTTGTTCTCTGGTTAGTTATCTGTGACGATAAGGTCAACTTTCCGTATCCTTGTTGGTTGGTATGACAACAAAATAACCAGCCCATTATGAACGGTCCTAGGACTGTTATAGAAAATTGTTTTGTGGTTAGTTACTATAGAAATAACAATAATCCACTTTATTTAAGCAAACAATATCTGTCATGTTTATCGGTATTTTTATTAGTTGATCGTGCCAAAAATATTATACGAGACTCCATCGTTAAGTGCCTTACTGGAACAGCCCTCAAAAATAGCACAACTCGGGCCTTCGGACCTCGTTCTTGTAACTTTTTCAGCCTGTTCTAAGGCACTTACCGATCTTGTAACATAATATAGTATTTCGCATGTCAGTTTGATGTAGAATTGAACTGTTTATAACTAGTTGTAAAATATTTTTAATTGACGTTTGCTTGAAACTTTCGTCAGTTTTGGAAAATGACACTTTGTATGTCAAAATTAGAAAAAGATATTTTTCGTCATCGATGGGGCCCTGAAACGTGAAGATCTGAAGAAACCACGAAAGGTGATTTTTCACGATTAAAAGGGACAAGAGACGATGAGGTTGAAGCAATTTATTGCTAATATATACAACATTCAAATAACGTTATTTGGGATATTTAAAGTAGATAGCGCAGTTGGAAAAAGATCAACTGAGAGTAGCATCCCCTCCCAATGAACTATTTTCTAAATTTACATTATGTTAGACGCGTTTTCGTGTGTTATATTTAGAGAGCGGATTTTTAAGCATTAACCTTATCCTGAATATTAAAAGCAGAAAAATTATTTCGAAAAATGTTTACTATTTGCAGGAAATTGAAGTATTTGGCACTAACTTTTTTATGCTTTTTTCCCTTTTTTTAGGATTTTTGTGCTTATTAGTACTTCTTTTTAAGTTTTCAGTTTGCATTTATTTTCCGCCTAATTCATTTCGGAATCGAATATTTAAATCTGGTTCCAAGCGGACCCCAGACCATTTTTTTTTAATAACTCCTAATTTTAAATTTATAATATTGGGCGCTCATCTATCTGTTCACTATATTATTTCGGATATGATCATTTTTGTTTTTGTTTTACATTTTTTTAGCCTGGGGTCTGTGTAGACCCCGACCCGCTTATACAGAGTATTAAAATTAACTATAGAGTGAGTATATTAGAAGTGATAAAGTGGCTGTGAACATGAGTCTTACAAGCCAGATATAATCCTGTACTACGACAAAACAGAAGGTGATGTTGATACCACGGGCAAACTGGCCAAAGAATATACAACACAGAAGAAAACAAATCGGTGGCCGATGGCAATATTTTACCACTCTGACTTTTAGCGAAACCTGATTGGCTAAGAACTAGATCAAATTGCCGTAAAATATTCTTATTGGAACCGTAAAAAGAACTGTAATAAAAGGAAATGTTAGGTATACGCCCATGCAACAATAAACACTTTCAACCAAATAGATAGTATGTATGATGTTTTCCTTGAGCTATTGGAATTTTCTTAAGAAAGAGATGACAATGCAAGTGACGGAAGTGGCCGTTGATACATGTGCCAAAAGAAGAAAAATATAAAAAGTAAGTGCGTGAAGTGTAAAAATGTTGTGTGCGATACGGCCGATCTGGCGATAGTTATACGGCTATCATCCTTTGTGTCAGAGGCCATAATGAATT
This sequence comes from Agriotes lineatus, assembly GCA_940337035.1. Lineage (NCBI taxonomy): Eukaryota > Metazoa > Arthropoda > Insecta > Coleoptera > Elateridae > Agriotes > Agriotes lineatus. The sequence goes on along the minus strand of CALNHX010003240.1, from coordinate 37,180 downwards.
AAAATATGAAAACAAATAATTTTGCAAAGATTGTATTAAGACGGTAAGAGTTTATAAAAATATTTAAAATTATTTAAGTACTAAAATTTTAGATTCAGCGCTACAAAAAAAATACGTCATTCTACATGTAAAACCACTTTGCATCAAGAACAATTAAAGAAGTATAAAAATTAGCCAAAATAACAGATAATTGTGACTTCGTTTGCATCTACTTCAAGTAACAGGGAACAAGTACAGTTGAATTTCGATCTTTGCAAAACCTAACATACCATTGAAAAAATGACAAAATGGTTCCTTCAAAATGTTCCTGGATAAATATTATCACATGCACATTCCCGATCAAAACACCTTGCGAAAATGAGTTTTGTTAATCATTACAAAGATGCTGTATGTGCAGTACCCGGGCGAATCGGTCAAATAGTTCTTTCTAAATGTAAGGTTTTTTTTTCAAAAAAGGCCATACAATTTTAGCTAAAATTTCCACCGTTTTGGCAGGAAAAATTGCACAAGATTTTGAGATTGATCCGACTATCGTAGCAAATTTAATATATGCTTCAATAACTAGTGTTGACGTAGAAAGAAGTTTTTCTACATTTAAGAACATTTTAAGTGAACGACGACAAAATTTTACAATGGTGCATTTAGATTTAATAACTAATAGTTTTCTGAAAGACTAATTTTTTAGTGCCCAAGTTTTCTATTTCATTTTTTGTGTCACATTTAGTTTTTCTATGAATTGTGTTTGCATTTGATTTTTTAGTGTCACATTACATACTTGTTTCTCAGAATTATTGTTATTAATTAAATGAATGAATAAAATTGTTTTTTTTTTTGTAAGAGTTAATACTTTTTTTGCATAAATTAACGCTTTTTAAAACATTTTTCAGGCTTTTATAAGCGATTTTTAAGAAAATGTGCTTATAATTCCCTTCTCTAGTTATTTTAAAATTCAGATTTAGATACTTTTGATACAACTTTGGATACAACTCACCTATGACCACAAGGCGGCGGCGGGGTACAAACGGTGCAAGGTCGAGCCTTCTTTGGCCCAGTGGCGGATATTATCATCGTTAATAATAATTGTACTCACCGGGGGTGGCCGCCCACTGGCCTCTCCGTACTTTCGGCAGCGATGTTACAATAGATGACCTTGTATCAGTCAGCATCAATCCTTCCGCACCATATCGCTGCCTTCACAGGAGTTGGCTGTCAGTACTCTTCGCTAGTACTGCCCAATAGTAATCCACTAGATTAACTATTGTTACAACTCGTATAGAGCCGGTAAAAACCTGGAAGCTGCCAGCCTTTTACAGTAAAGTAATTATCATAAATCCTACTAGGCTATAGCGGAACCAAGTGCTTGCGAGGGCTTGCATTATCACTGCGAAACTTATCCTGCTACCGCGGATTACTGTGCGAAACCTCGTGTGTTTGCGGGATTCATATATTCGATTATCACATAATAGACCAGCACGAGCAAGAACCTCTGACGTCTACTGCGTGCTGTAATAGCGAAAAAGCTACTAAACATCTTCAACTGACTACGATAGTACGTACATGCTACTCTAGCTAATCCAATTCACTACCTAGAGATACGTACGGCCGCGCTCGTAGCTTCGCCTGGCATTATTGCAACTTAACACATTATTAATAATTATCGGTTCGCATACTCGCAGGATCGCTTGCGCCAGGAACTAACTACGCAAAACAATACACTTTCACGAAACACGGCTAGCCTTTACCACAGCACCGAACGTTCTCCTCATTTCGAATTCCATTTCTAACCGAGCTCCCCACGAGTATCCTCGATACGGTGCATTGGTTGCACGTGCCGTCCGTGTCTCCGAAGCAAGGAACCGCGATCCAACTCCTAATATATTTGTCAAGATTATATTACATTCCATGGCTCAAAACATTCCTGAAATGGCAAACTTAAAGATAATGCACCCAAAACCATCAAATATTTCATATCTAACAATTACTATTCAACTATTCAATTTATTTACTTTTTAAAGTGATTTTTTTTTATTTACAGAAACTTGTTCAGCAATACATACTTGCTATTCACGGTTTTGTTAATTAATCATAAGATATACAGAACAATGACACTTAACTAAAATATTTACACTGATAAGAGTGTTGTGATTGATTGTCACCTTTATAATTTACATTTAGTCAAATTATCTTACGGTTTGCGTTTGAGTGTTTTATGTATACCTTTCTTTCCCAGTTGATGGACTTCAATGCTTGGACATAGTTGCAGATTTTTAAAAAACATTGCACGTCTTTTTAACAAGCTCTTCTATTGTTGGGTGATTTAAGTTCGTAGTGTATTTGTGTATTCCGAACAAACTACTCAACATTAGTCACCATTCTTAAAACCTTGTATTGGAACACCTGCATTTTCCAAATATGCGTTTGTGACGCAGCACTCCACGCTGGACACGGGTACTTTAGGATTGGTTATGTATTAACAAAGCGTAGTTTATTTTTAAGGAATTGTCGAGTGTAAGCTTTGTTTAGTTTTCGGTTTATGTGGTATTCCCAGGAAAGTTGTTGATCGAGGTATACTCCTAGATATTAAACTGCGCTGTCTGATGGGTTCCATTTAATTACTTTGCACTGATTGCTAAGTCCGCTAGGTTGATGTATGGTTTCAATGTAAACATCTTCGCCTCCGTCTTAGTTGAGTTATTAGTTATACACCATTTTTCATACCATTTTAGTAGCCGATTAATGACATTTTGTAGCGTTGTAATTATGTCCTGCAAAATGTCGCTCTGTGTTACTTGGGCTGTATCATTCGCAAACATGGCTAGCTGGATTTCAATTGGTTCTTGAATGTCATACATGTAAATATTAAACAAGGTAAGCCACAAAACAGAACCTTGAGGTACTCCATCTCCTATATTTTCCGCGATGAAAGAGTTGAATGAATTCTTACGGCCTATTGTATAGTTCGTGAGAAATTATGGCTATTCAATTCACCTGTCATCTGTCAAAAAGTGACCAAAAAATCCACAATTTGACGTTTCTTGTCCAATCAAAAACCTATCAGCGGAAATATCTTCCTAGAAGGTATTCAAGTGACTATTTTAAAAAAAATTTTTTATTAGAAAAAATCAATTTTAGTTTTTTGTTACTATAGAAATTGCGTGGCTTGTTGCTAGATTTACCGAAAACTAATTTGAAAAAATAGTTTGGTTCATTGAATAGTCCTTCGAATACCATTCTTAGTCAAAGTTAAATAGATTATTTTTGCGGTGTTATCACTACTCATGTCCATTGTGCTTAGTATTAGGACTCGTGCTGGCGCACTCATCCTAATCGTATCAAAGCGCAATGGACATTCGTGATACCACAAAAATAGTTGACATAACTTTGACTACTCATGGTGTTATAAGTGACAGTATTTTAAAAAGTGCGTCTTTAAATTAATTTGGGCTAGTCATAGCATGAGACCATTTAGCCATACTGTGTCAAAGGCAGGTGCTATAGCCAAAAATTATATGGTTGTGCACATTTTATTTTCATAACCTTCTTCCATTTTCTGAGTGAGTTGGAGTAGTTGATAAGTGGATGAATGTTTGTTTCTGAGGCGGAAAATATGCAAAAATATGCATAAGGTGAGCACTTTAAAGAAGTTAAATTTTGCTTAGTTTTGCTTTAATTCAAGAACTATTGCTTCAACTAAAGTAATTTTTGCACATATTTGAGGTTTTTACCCTTGCCGAAAAAGGGCATATTTTGAACCCAACATATGCAGGGTGAGCAACTTAAAAAAACTTTTTTGTTTAATTTTGCTTTAACTGAGAAGTAGATGGCAGTAATAATTGGCACATACGAGCACAAATGGGACCCAACAGATATAGGATAAATGTAATAAGAAACAAAAGTTGCAACGATTGGGAGCGGTGCCTTTAATGGCGATGCATCGCAAAGATTCGAACGGTCTCGTGTGGCGCCAAGGGTAGAGCGTTCAGTTCGCATTCGCAGGGTTTGAATTTCGAATCCCATTGCTGGTACTGTTTTTTATTTAAAAATTTATGTAATTCGTATTGCAAAGTATTTCCCTTTATTATTTCAGTGTTATGAGGAACTTTAATGTACTTTTACACCTAGTGTCATTGATTTTTAAAATTGTGTAGTGTCACAACGCCCACTTGCGAGGGAAGTTATGAGTAAGGCCCTTAACAGATTTTCTTACTTGTATATGTTGGGATACCCGACCTGTGTGTTAATTTATCGATTCCTGCGTTAAAGCAAAAATAGACACCATTGTATTTTTTAAAGTACCCACCTTGTCTATTATTCATTACTAGCAACCCAGTGAGACAAATGTCTCATTTAAAAAAAACAAAAAAGACCGTTTTTCAAATAGAACGCGTATTAAATAAAAACTGTACCCAGACCTGGAAGGTGTCAAAGTGGTACGCCGCATCGGAACATTCTGGAAGCTGTTAAAGTGGTTGCCTAACCGATCGAGGTTTTAAGGCGCAGAGGGTCGCAGCTCCGTTTGGGTGCTGAAACAGCGTACTGACACTTCCGGTTTTCGAGAAATCACGCGATTTCTCGAAAACCGGAAGTGTCACGTGACTGAAATTCGGTTCCTGACCTGACATGACCATTCCAAACATATAACTTTAATAACTTTTTTCTCTATCTCTTACGGTTTGGCTGCTGAAACAGCGTCCCGGACAGACAAAACAGCGTCCCGGACAGATAAGTCATTCAGCCTCTCGCGTCCACTGCTGAACATAGACCTTCCCTAGACGTCTCTATTGATTTCGGTTTTGTGCTGCTTGTATCCAGTTTTCGGCTGCTCGTTTAATATCGTCACTCCAACGCATCGGTGGTCTTCCTTTGCTCTGTTTGTCCATGCCAGGTGTTCACTCTACTATTCTCTTTATCCATCTGTCGTCAGTGAATCTCGCCACGTATCCAGCCCCGTTTCATTTCAGCCTGGTGACTTTTCTGATTACGCCTCGTTATTCACAACATAAAAAACAAAATTAGCTAATTAATAATACGCCACCTACCTTGGGTGCTTCGCTGCATACCTAGATAACTCGTACAGCTAGATGGGTTACAGAAAGAACACAAACAAGTAACAGCAATATGGCATTTAATTACATCCAAAAGTTGCAATAACACATGGATTATATACATAAGCCCTTAGGCCAAGTGACAGCAAATAAAGTTTGTAGGACCATTGCCTATCAAATGAACACATAAACCACAAATCGGAATTAACAGCATTCAAGTCACAAATTGCTAATTATAGCTCAAATTACAACTTCAGGATAACCACCTGTTCTATTGCAATTTACATAAATGCACAAGGCCCAAGGAACGCGGCTTATTTGAGATTACAGATACATGCATATTTCCGCAATTTAGAAATAATTAAATCCTCGCTCTTTAAAGCTAATGAATGATTGAACCAAAAGAGGGGTTAAACACGCTTCAGTTTAAGTTCCTAAGGCCTTAGTAAGAACTGAAAAGTTGCGACATTCGCCTTTGTCGATCAAGAAAACGCTGAGAAGGGCATGTACTTACAATTTAATTGTTGCTAAAGCCCAGCGATCGCAGGGAAGGTCCTGGTGGGTTGTATTTATCCAGGAAGATTCTAAGCCGGATTTGACTGCATAATTCTTAGAATCCCAAAGGTCGCCACTGCTAAGAATACAGCTAACAGCAACAGTAGGAGGCACGTAAACTTTAATTCCTGGCTAGAGTGTAGAAGCGAAATCGGGAGATCGAATAAGCCTCACGAGAGCCCTCAAGTTAGCCCTCAGGTTAGCTGTCATGCCAGCCGTAAGTTAGCCCATAGAGACCGGCCTAAATATTAAAATTAATGAGCGAAATTAGCTAGAAGAAGCATTCTTACCAATGGAGTTCACGTCCGATTGTGTAGAAAACGACACCGCAGCGGTTTTTATTTATTGGAAGGCGCAGGGGGATCCAGTCTATATGTCGGAATCAGTACGCAGAGATAAAATTAGAAGATCATTCTTACTAACTCTTATTGTGCCCGTTTGCAAAATACCAACGTTCTAGCGGCTTCGTTTGTTTAAAAACAAGTACAGCTTCAGCCTACATGACAATTATATCCGCAAAGCGTGCTTCTTGAAAAATCAATACTAATCGAGCGATTCCACTGTTTTCCAGCGGCCTACTCGGAATCGAATGCTCGCACACATGCTGCGACAGGAAAACTACAGGTGTTTATCTCTAAAGGCAGGCGCTTGCTGCGATAAACCTGAGTTCTTTCGCTACAATATTTGGATGTAAGGTGGTTCGCGATAACGCGCTATTGAAATGAAATTGAAACGAGGCGTTACACGCTCCCCGCTATATATTTGACCGAAAGCTTTATTCGGTTTCGAGACATGTAAACACCTAAGCCGCATACAATATATCGTCTTTCTCCAGCAAGTAGCTTTTGGGCCATACCGCCAACAGACGGACATATGGACAGACAGACGGACAGATGGCCGAATAGATAGACAGACAGATAGATATACAGAATTAAGAAAACATGCTGAATTTATAGGCGTCCTTATGATGGTTGTTGAAAGGGTTAATAACGGTGTAACAATTTACTTGTTGTATAATAATAGTATATTATTCCACGAGCACATAATGGATGCTATTATTATACGAGGATGGCGTTTAAATAACAGGCGAGCGAAGCGAGCGAGTTTTTAAGCTATCTGAGTGTAATACTAGCTATTATATGCGAGTGAAATGCGCTATTTTATTTACAAGTACTTTATTTTAACCTCCATTCCATTAAATGTTTGTATGCGATATCATAAGTTTTCTTCGACTTTTCTGGGAGTAAATTTTGGGTAGCTTGTTTGGCGGCTTCGCGTACTTCAGGGGGAGTACAGCACAGTTCATCGTTATTGTCGCTATCGTTTTCCATTTTAGGTTTTAGATGAAAGAAGTGACAATTATTATTTTCAAACTGACATACTGATAACTGTCAACTCGAAAAAGCAGTTTATGGCTTGTTTGATTATAGGCACATAAATCCGTATTAGCGATGTAATTATGGTGGTATCGATGCATTTATGGCGGTATCGATGTAATTATGAGATATAAACAATAGGTATTGTGATTTTAGTTAATAATATATATCATAATTGACAAATAATCACAAAATAACCCCGGTATTGTTTAATAGTTGTAAATAAAATATTTTAAAAATAACAACTAATTAAAATCAGCAAGAACGTATTAGTTAATTCAAAAAGAGTAATGACTTATGCACTGAAGTTGAATGTGTAACTCGGGGAATTTTTATAAATTCTTTGTGGCGCCTCTGTGTGACGGCCGGCACTTACAAAATGTTCACTTGTCAAGTGCACTAGAGTCAACATAACAAACCAAAAAGTGCTAGTTAATAATGACAGTTAGTTTCCGAACCCTACAGGAAATAAATAATCACGCTCATCTAGGAACTCTGAACCTGCCTTTTGAACATATGGCTACCAAACCAGAATATTTGAGTGAAACTTATCTCTTACATTTTCATTTGTGATCAACATCTATATACAGCACCTATTTAGTATAATGTCGACGACTTGCTTTTTAGCATATTTTCACACAAAATTTCTCTTACGGTTACACTGTTACGGTCTGAATTACTTTAACGACATCGCGCCGGCTCATACAAAAGTTACGTAAAAGCTAGAAGGCCAGCGCGGAATATATTTCTCATAATCGAGACGATGACTCACCTAGGACCGCTGCCCTGCCCGTAACAAGATATGCCGACTACACATCAGTGGAGCAAGGGGTGGTCCTACACGAGATTACTTACGAGCAACGGCCTAAGAGACGGTAAACACTGGTAAAATTAATTGAGCGCCACCTAGTTTTATCAATAAGAACGAAAACGCCAAGATATACCCACTATGAAACCGGTAAATCAATGAGCCTACCTTCCAACTTTGCAGCTTAGCGAAATCCAAAGCTAAACGGGAATATAATATTTGTGCACAGTCTCACGACTCCCAACACTGCGGCGACGAGCGCATTGACTTACCTGCGACGCCTAATGACTCCTCTCAGGCTTCACCTTACATAAATCTGGCACAATGTATAATTCGACTTCAAAATATGCACGCACAGGCCCGCGGGAAAAATCATAAGGCCAAGTACAGTAAACCGATCTATTGGTCTAGCACAATACAAAAGCGCCGACGTTGTCAACGTACACAGAGAATAAAAACCAAAGAACCAAAGATCAGCTGGGGGCGCTTTACCTATAAACTAATGCGGGAGTGTAGCAATTGGTACACTGCCCCAACGCGGGTGGCTGGCAATATTTGTCTTGAAGAGCGTTTTTTAGTGTTGGGCACAGCCCAGGCGGACTGGTGATTAAGCGCATTCATTCTAGTTTGCAAACAACCCACGTTAGCAGCTGGCATGTAACACATCGATACAGGAATTATTAATTATAAACAGTCCAAGCGGACGGCTGGTATTTACATGAATGGTTAATTAACAACAGCCCAAGCTGACGGCTGGTATTTACATAATTGGTTAATTAACAACATCCCAAGCTAACGGCTGATAATTACATGAATGGTTAATTAGCAACCGCCCGAGCTGACGGTTAGTATTACAGGAATTATTACTTATAAACAGCCTACGTTGTCGGCTGCCGAGACCTGCATAGGTGAACGTTCTGAATACTGGATCCCAATGTAGCGAAAAAATGTCCCAACAGGCCGTCGAAAATTTTTAGAACAGCGGTCATGAAAATCAACAAAAGGACACTTACAACACACCCCCAACAAGCACACTTCACTCTATCCCCGCCAGTAATGAACTCATGGAGAACAAGCCAACGCTGTATCAGCACACTCAAAACAAATGCCGCGCCGCCTCCCACGACCCCAAGGGCCGCGGAGGGCAGAGAGCCGCTTTCGAAAACGCTGCTTGCAGTAACTGCACAAACAACAACGTCCAAGACCGAAGCTGGCTCCTAACTAACTCAAGCCAACGCTGTTCCTGCCAGACACGCTACGTGGCCTCACCACCTGCAACCAATCACGAAGGAGACAACAACAAACGGTCTCGCGCGCCTCGATGGGCGATCCAGCTTGGAAACGGAAAGACTGCGATGGAGCGAAATTATTTAGAAAAATCTCCCACATGCCCTTATGGACTGCGTTTCAAATTTGATCAAACAAACACGCTTAAAGCCAACCTCGCAACGGCTACAGAAGCGATGACAGCTCAGGTGCAAGCCGAAGCTTCTAGAAAAAGCTGCGTGCTAAATCTTGACTACCAAGTTAAATAACTCATTCACACATACTTAAACTTTAAAAAATGTCCTGACAACACACTTTTGTTTCAGTATCCTTCGTACATATTCAGAAGATATTTTGAATTGTCCTCCTAATTTGCTTAATGTTTAAGACTACTCTTCCAACCTGTTTATTTTCCAAACGCTCTTTTTTATTATTGTCCATTTTCCTCGTTTCCACTTTCAGCTTTCATTTCTAATTATTTAATTAGTCTCGAAATAACGATATACTCTGTTCTCATTGTAATACACAGCAATTTGCACTAACAGTAAAATTCTTGTCTTTTTGTACGTACGTGTCGGACATAAAATTCGCCAATTAACTTTTTGCAATTCTCTTCATCGAGACCTTCCATTTTAAAATATGTTGGAGAACTACCGTAAAAGAGAAGCAATCAAAATAATTCATGAGCAAAAAAACTGTTTAAATACCTTCAATAGTGGTCCAAAGTTTGTGCAGGTTTTTAGGTGGCAGCCCCTTATGTTAATTTGTTATACAGTGAGCGCCAAAAAGCATTGGTCAGTTTCAATACCTAATAAAAACCCATACACTTCACCTATGGAATCAATGATAATTTCTTCATAAATCGGAAACTTGGGAGTTTTGTTTCAATGTTTGACATCCTCCGAAAGTGACCGTTTGGTGTGCTGTTTCACCGTCAAAGATTGTCGGGGCTCATTTTTTCGAGGAAATTGGTGAAACGGTAACGGTTACATCTCAAAGACATTACATGCTTTAAAGATCTTTTTATTGCAAATAGAGGAGGAGATAGTAAATGAATATTGGTTTCAACAGGACGGTGCTACAAATTACACCGCAAGAATTAATACGAATCTCCTACGACAATCGTTTCCAAATAAACCGATTTCTTGCTATGGTGACCTTCATTAGCCCTCGAGATCGCAGGACATAACTAACCACTCCTGATTTTTTCTTTGGGATTACTTGAAGAGCAGAGTATTTACAAGAAAGATAAAAAATCTGGAAAAGCTTAAAATGTTTATTCGGGAAAATATTGAAGCTATACTGCAGGATATGCGGCAACGTGTGATGAGAGATTTCGGCCACCGTTTAAAAGAGTGCATTCAACAAGAGGGGAGTCATTTAACCGACGGCATTTTTCATAAGTGAATCTCCCATTCTTAGTCTTTAAGAAATAGTTCTGATTAACTGTGTAATTTAAGCAAATAAATTGTTATTACATTTTGAAACTGACCAATGCTTTTTGGCGCTCACTGTAGTATTATGATAACGTTAATTTACAAGTTAAATAAGTTCAAAATGGCTACTGAAAATTAAATGGCTACGTCTAACTACACGTATTTCTCTTATAGGCGACAAACCGAATGACGTCAAACAATACCTTGCACTGGGCTATTTGTGTCCCATCGTCCTGCACGCCTAAAGAAGTTGAGCAATTTCTTGAAGAACTTTTTAAAATTGCCATAAGCTACAAAGCGATTACAATACACGTACCTGAACTAAGATGCCATTACGAACGAGACATATCATTTACCACTCCAGAAATAATATATGGGTAAGTTACAAATAAGCAATAATGTATCAAATCTTCTAATACATGAATTGCAGGATTTTAGTTGGAATTTTCCTGGCCTTTATTGCTTTGGCTACAATTTATCACATAATATCTATATATCGCAAATCGAAGAGCTTAGAGTACAACATTAATGCAGAAAATATAACAAAATCTAAACTTTACCATAAATTACTTCTGTCATTTTCGCTTATTCGAAGCATACGGAAATTATTGCACGTAGAAAGATCTGATTTAAATTTAGATTGCATTTTTGGAATTAAATTTATGTCTATGCTACTTATAGTTGCTTCACATACCTTGTTATTTCTAGTGGGAGGGCCTGTTGCAAATGATGAATTTTATGTTAAGGTATTTTTATATGAAAGAATCGCTTAAATATGTTATTAACTGCTGACTTATCTTTACAGGCAGTAACGAAACCACAGAATACAATCTTATTGAACAACCCCCTGTTGGTTGATACGTTTTTGTTAGTAGGTGGTTTTCTGATGTGTCGGCTCTTCCTGTTGCAACTGGAAAGAAGAGGAAACATAAACATTTTAATGTTGTATATGGCTAGATATATTAGGTAATTATATGGTATACAGTAGCTATTAAGTATGGAATGAATTATTTCGCTGAGAGCTGTAGAAAAGTAGGGGGAGAAAATGTAGACAAACAGCTCATGTTCAAGTGTAACAGAATGGTTACCAACAGAAATAGTGAGTTCCCATGCTATTTTCGTTATTCTGGTAGTATTGTTGAAGTGCTTTCAGAAAAGTTGACAAAATGTTAGATTCATTTACTTCAACAATTACATGGGCAATTCCAAAATTTGTTTTTCATGTTTTCGTAAGCCCATACTAAAAAAATGGGCCTTCGTGTTGTGTATGGGGTTTATCCCTCGAGTTTTTAATCTATTGCCGTTTTTGGGTGAATGTTGACTAACGTTGGTAGTCCTATTTTTATTTCTAAATCTGCTTCATGTGCACTTCTTCTAGTGGAGGTTAAACCCACAACCACTTATCGCTTAGTATTACACAATTACCCGTGAGTTCCCACCGTGGACACATAGTTGGGGAGAGCTGGGAGACCTTGGGCAATTTTTATACTGATAAACGTAGAAGTCGTATTAAAGTAATTTAACCATGGAATAAAGACATAATAATATTTATAATCACCAAAAATTCACAGCGAAGGTAGTCTTGCATGTTGGCCACTATCTCCTTACACCGACGAGGGGACAATGGACTGGGGCTAGGGAGAGAGTGGACACCATGTTTTTATACAAAAACGTACTTTGTTTTTTAAAGCAGCATAATACGTAGTAGTTACTGTAGAACTGGTACCTAACAAAATCATTAGAAAGATATAATAAATAGATGTCATTCGAAATTTAAAAATAATTATTGCAGGCTGTATTATAAATCAATGTTGATATACACCATTCCTTCGCATCTTGATCTAGTGAAATTTATTATTGCTGATGTGAAACTAAACCTTCCTGCCCGTCTTCATCGAAATTATCTACAACGGCGATGTATTTTCTAGCACAAACCTTTCCAAAAACTTTATTAATGATATAACAAAATAGAACAGAAACATATTTTTCCATCTTCTCTTCTTTTATGTTAAAACTATCATCTGAGGAGTGGTCTTTGTATTGTATTTCATCGTTCTGACCTTCAGATGATACATCATGCAACACTATTCATTTAACTTCTTTCTCAGATTTCTTTGCTGCAATTTTAACCGTTTTCTGTTTAATCTTTTCTTACAGTTGCTTTTCAGTTGCATCAATTGTCAAGTTTGACATTTAAGTATAAACGTAGTTGCATTCATAAATTAGGAACTATTTCATAGCTATACTAAATGCAAATAATTTTTGATCATACTTTAGTTGTTTGAACTTGTTACGACACAAAAGGGATTTTACGACAACGTCGGACCGCACTTACCAAAGGTCAGTTTGCATTGGGAGGAAACGATATTAAAGCCTCCCATTGTCCACGCTTAGGTAACGGGAAAGGTGATCTATGGTACTCGTGAAGTCCGGTCCTGTTTCAGGTTAGTCCAAATAGTAAAATGTCAGGCGCCACCGTAGGTTTATCCAGTCCTTAGTCGATTGAATCTAGCCTGCCCCCGGTCAGGCTAAAAATACTTACTGTTGATGATTGCGGGAGAAATTGATAAAAAAACACTTTATTTGAAATCGGCAGTGATGTACTCCGAAATCGTTTCTGAAATACGAGAAATCGGAAGTGAAGTAATTCATTGTTTTACTACTTCTCTGTAGGTGTCGAAGCGACAGAAAACGTCAACCAACGCCAACATAACCTACAAAAGTTGGTTAAAATGTTGGAATTTCACGATTTCTCGATTTCAAATAAAACATAGTGTACACCTCGGCACTGAAGTTCTTTTTTATCCCCCATGTGGCTATTTGCCTTGGCCCTACGGGCCTCGGCAATAAAATCCACATTCGTCATAAAATATTAAACTTCAGTGCCTTGGTATTCAAACTACTATTATCACTTATAATACCATGAGTAGTCAAAGTTATGTCGACTATTTTTGCGGTGGTGTCACGAATGTCCATTGTGCTTTGGTACGATTAGGACGAGTGCTAGCGCACTCGTCCTAATCCCAAGCGCAATGGACATGAGTAGTGATACCACCGCAAAAATAATCTACTTAACTTTGACTAAGAATGGTATTCGAGGGACTATTTAATGAACCAAACTACTTTTTCAAATTAGTTTTTAGTAAATCTAGCAACAAACTACGCAATTTCTATAGTAACAGAACACTAATATTGACTTTTTCTAATAAAAATCGCATTTGTTAAAAATAGTCACTTGAATACCTTCTAGGAAGATATATCCGCTGATATTTTTTTGATTGGTCAAGAAACGTCAGAATTCTGTATTTTCATTGGTTACTTTTTGACAGATGACAGGTGAATTGAATAGTCCTCAATATCCTTTTATAAACTGAGGCATTTTATTAGCATACATATACTTTGTTTATGTTCATTGACATTACTTAATTACAGATCACTTTCTCTTTTACCGACCCAATTGAAAGAAAGGCGCGAAATTTAAATGATTAACTTCAACACTTCCCTTAAGCTTTACATTTCACAAACAATAAAAATGAGAAAAACAAGGAAGGAGCTCAACAACAAATAAAAACTGCGATTTTTCCCGAAGCCGTTGGAACTGCACTCGCGCAATCGGCTTCGTTAGAACACCTGCTACTTGGTGTTTGGTTGAAACATGTTCAATCTCCAGTTCTTCATTCAGAACCTGTTCGCGAACAAAATACGCAAGCACATCAATGTGCTTTGAGCTTTTGTAAAAGCTCGGTTTTTTGGCAAGCTTGATAGCACTTGCGTTGTCTACCAGGAGCTTGGGCACTGACTTTAGGGGTGAAATCTCATCGAACAGACGTTACAACCATACCGCATCTCTGACATCTTTATTGGCGGCTACATATTCTGCTTTCGTAGTTGACAGTGGGAAACTCGCTGCCATTTACTAACTCAATCCATAACTCCACCGCCGAACGTAAAGACTATGCCGCTGACAGAACGACGTGTTATTTCATTGCTTACATAGTCTACGTCGCTGTAGGATTCCAGCTCTCCCGTTGCATTTCCTGCGCTGTATCGACTACCCATCCGGTTCGTCCCCTTGATGCACTGCAGGATCGGTTTGACCATCGCCCAGCGCCATTTCGTTGGCTTTTCAAGAACTGCGACACGTAGCTCACAGCAAAGGCAATATCAGGACGTGTTGCCACCGCCAAAGACATCAAACATCCCACGGCCTTGCGGTAAGAGGCATTTGGCATGTTACCATCCGTCGTTTCCCTTGTCAGTTGGCATCTCTCAATTTACGTTTTCCATGTTGAAACGCTTCGGTATATCTCTTTTAACTTATAAGCTTATAACGAATGAATTATCATCTTCATCAATATGCTCGATGATCACATCCAAAAACACGCGACAGGTTCGGTCGTTATCTTGAATTTCGCTTTGAGTCGGCTCAGGAATTCTTGAATAGCGAACGTTTCGTTATAGTCAAGCTCTTCTCGTTGACTAAATCCTCGAAAGACCAATCGCGCTTTATAGCGACTAATTTTACCATCGATCGGCATCGCGCTTAACACGAAATATCCAGCGATTTGAAATAGCTTTACCTCCTGCTGGTAATTTTACCAAATCCCATATCGAGTTTTCTTCCAGGGAAGCCATTTTTACCTCCATCGCTGCTCTCCGGTACACCTTTTCCGCTGAATTCATTGCTTCGATATAATTTCTGGGTTTATTGGGTTCGAAGATCATCATTTCAATCAACCGCCTCGGCCCTTTTAACTTAGACCGTTCTCGTAACTGCGGCCCCGTCATAGAAGACGTTATAGTCTCCGAAACCTGCATTTGAACTGAATCATGCTAGCTCCGTTTCTGATTCCGATAATTCATTCGATGAGTCGGTTGACACACGAGACAAATCAGACACCCTCTTTTGTTCTTCGAGCTGCGAGCAATCGCCAATTCCAGTAGGAAACAGTCAGCAATTTCCCCCCGGCTTCATTCTGAAACATTTTTTCATCTTTACTACGGACAATGCGATTTCCCGACTTGTACCAAACGGGAAAACCGTCCATGCTATCTGAATAGTCGACGAATATGTCTTTTTTGTCCGATTTTTTTTTGTTCCGTTTGGCACGTGTACATAACATCCTGTACCAAAAACATGAAATTTCTCCAAGCGGATACTTTTTCCCGTAAACAGTTCATAGGGCGCTCTTCCTTTAATATTGTTTGAGCTACTCCAGTTTAAACTAGAGACCGCAGAATTTACAGCCTTTGACCACAAGAACTTGGACAAGTTTTTCGCCAAGAGCATTATCTGGACAAGGTCCGCCACAGTTCTGTTGGTCCGCTCTGCATAGTCATTTTATTGTGGGGTGTACGGATTAGTCGCCAGCACAACTCCATTGGAAGTCATGGTTTTCCGCACTTCAGCGTTGTCGAACTCTGTGCCTCCATCTTCATCGGTTGCCCACGATGATTCCCGACGGCTTGCATCATTTCAGTAATTTTCATCGCAGTTTTTGACTTCTTTCAGGAAATGAACCATGCGAAATTTTAAAAAATCACATGTAAAGCCCACAAAGTACTTTGATCCGCTCAATGATGCAGATTCCATGGGACCACGCAGGTTGGCATGTATAATTCCACCAGGTTTAGTGGCACGCTGTTGACGCTCGATATAACTGTTGCGATGCTGTTTACTCTCCATGCAAGCTCCGCAGAACTGGTTATCCTCTACAAAGTCCACTCCGTGACCTTCCAGAACTTGCTTTACGCGGTGTTTGTTTTGATGTGGTAGCCTCTCGTTCCAAATGTGCAGCGTATCCTTCGATGACGTATATTTCAGGCAGGCACGAAGATTTCGAAGATTTTACTCGAATCGCTATTTTGAACACCTGACAAGCTCGTACGCCACATCCCTTGACAATTCCATTCTTCGCAAATTGGCAGCCTTTTTGTGTAGAAGTGAAGTGCATTCCTTTGTCCAGTGCTGAGATTACTGAAAATAAGTTTCTTCGGGCATTCTGTACATACAAGACGTTTTCCATGTAACAGGTCATCCACTTCTTGTCAACAAGAGCCTCAAATTTAATAGTACCTCTGCCAAGAGCAATCCATTCTCGATTTATCACCAATATACTTATACTTTGGCCGACGTCGAGAACTGTTGGAAGGACGAAAACCATTCACATAATGAGTCTCAGAATCGGCGGTCCACGAAGCTATTCTTCAGCGTTGAGGACCTCACAAACGAATGCATCGTCTTTTGGTTATCTTTCGACGTGCTCGAGTTGCTGGTATTTTCTCTTCTACAATTACGACGAATATGGCTAACGGCTTTACACCCGAAATTCCTTACCACGGGCTCCGTCTCCAGGGTCTGCTGCTTTCTTCGAGTGGATATATTTATTATTGTTGGAACTGCCACGATCGTTTTTCCTTGAATTTTGGCTTTGCTCATCATTAACGCCACCACATTATCTTGCTTTTCAGCTCGTTGTTGTTGACGTTTTTCGTCAGATGTTAGTACTTTCACGAGGTTTGCGACCGTTTGTTGTTCATAAGGTCTCACCTACTATACTCCTGCCGAAGGCTCTCGTAGTCCTCCGAGAGCGAGTCCAGTTAGTTTAATCATGAGCGATTACTCATAAAGTTTCACATTAAGTTGTTGCAAACGCAAAATGGGACCTTCAAATTTTTCAATATGAGTAACAATATCATCAGCAGGATTTTTATTAAAACTAAAAATTTGTGCTCAAACAGTGCGCACAGCTTCCTTTGTTTGTTCCTCGTAGACTGATTACAACTTGAGCCATATATTCTCTCTGTCTCGCACATTACCAGCAAAGTCATTACCTTGAACTCCAGAATTTTAACGAAGATTTGCGGCACAATTCGCCTTGTCACAGGCTTTCCAACTCAAACTATACGTTACAAGTGCATCAACCTCCGCATCGTCCGACGCCGGTTCCGGCTTTTTCAATTCCCGTTGCAAACTTCGTATTCTTTCTCAGTTCCAAATTCCTCGCCGCCAATTTCCAGATGTTCCAATTATCAGCTCCTCGTAATTTTTCTATACCGTGGAATTCTATGTTTATGCCGTGCGAAAAATCCACAACCCCAAGCCGCGATACGAGAAATTCCATGCTTTCGTCGAAGTTCACTGCCACAACGAAACGAGTCCACCTTACAAGGAACCACGCTCTGCTAGCATGTTGGTGATTGCGGGAGTAATTGATAAAAAATACTTTATCCTCAATATGAAAACCTTTTATAAACTGAGGCTTTTTATTAGCATACTTACATTTTGTCTATGTTTATTGACATTACATACTTACAGAGTAGGTACTCTTCTTTTTTACCGACCCAAATGGAAAAAAGGGCGAAATTTAAATGATTAACTCCAACATTTACAGACCTATTTGTTTACTTATTATTCGTTAACCAAAAACCTAAATGCTTTGGCAATAGCTGTTCACCCTTCTTATAAAGAGTCACCTATGGATTAAAACGACATAAAAATCGAAGATAGACAACAGGTTTTAGAAATAATTCGACTCGCTACATTCTAGTCAGTATGACTATATTGCTAGCATAGCCCCGAACCCTGCCCGCTAAAAAACATGGAATTGCTCTTGTCAATTTAAGGCCTCAGCCCCATATGCGACGGGCGTGGTCAGCTTGAACAAACGATTACAAAAGAAATTACGTTATCTCTATCTAATTTGGTAGCGCAAAGAAATATTTTTTTCAAATGGAGCCACAAAGACAACAAAATTAATTCACACATTTGTAATACACGTTGCTACAATACCAGAAGGTCTGGGCAGTCGTAAGATGGTAGATATTGCCACGAAACCTGCCCTGCGGAACTGCAACCTGATTCAAACAGCCATAAGGTGTGCCAAACAAAGGTTGATTAACATCAGATTGGACCTCACGAGGGTTCGTTGGTAGGAAACCATTGCAGCAAGCTAACTTCGAACGATACGGCTATACACCCCGGGTCAAATAGCCATAGCGATAAGATGAGCTACGGTAATCCGCTTCCGCCAAACGCACTTCTAAAGCGTGCAAGCAAGCATCCGTATTTTACACTCACAACTCGAGGTGACAAACCGACACATGGCTTAAGTTGTCCGAATCTTGCACTTAAGAGTTAGCAAACAGACGCGACCGTCTCTAATCTAGAGTGGAGTTCAAAGACAAGAACAGAGTGGTGGAGTTATATACTTAGCTCTTTCTAATCATCACGGGATCTCGCTCGCCCTTATACTGTTGATTTTTTTCTTTAAATGACTGTATCACACCTGGCCTGTCTCAAGGCTATTGCATGCGTTCACTGCTAGCTGTTAGCAACACGACTTCGCATTGCAACTTGTTCAACCAGGCGCGAAATATTAACAGCAAACAGGGCCGCATTATGATATAATATCGGCGGAGAGATGTTTATTATAAATGTGAAAATCTAAAAACTAACATAAGCTAACTGATGCGCGTTTTAGCGCTTGATACGTGTTATTATATCCTTCAAAGTTATTGTGACGTAAAAGCAGTTTGTATGTTAAATCTGATTCAGATTCTTTGTAGTTTTCCGGACGTTCTTTGAACCTATAGTGTAACGGCCGTTGTTGTCGGCTGTGTATAAAACCGGTTCTCTACAATCTAGATAATAACACAAAGTGTAAACAAACAGCTCTAAATAACACGTTTAGTGAAAAAACTTTGTGAATAGAGAGATAGCGGCAAAGTTAAGTACGACTAATATCGGAGAAAATAGAAAACAAGTACCTACACAGATTAAATCTGGAAAGAGCAAAAAACCAGCAGAAACGAAAGAACGACTTTAGAGAGTAGACTAAATACACGGTAACTTCGAGAAATGTTCCAAGAAAGAAGCATGTCTATCACCAGAGAATGGAACAGTGGTCCTAGATTTTAATACTTTCTTGAAAGAAAGGATGCAAGGTATATCCAAGTTCCACAAAGGGGATCTCTTGTTAATATCGATACCTAATTAGTTTCATAAATTTAACATGCCAACCCCTAGCTAGATAGTACCTATTTATTAACAATACTTTTTCCACAAGGGGAAAAATCGTGAACACCTTCAAGACATGATCAGAAGAGTTCACATAGCTCTTAATGTCATTATGGTGACCTTTTGACGACTGTGTCTACAGATGACGCATTGGTAACCATCAAAAACAGGTTGAAATTGAATGGAGCTGTTAACGATCTACCTTAAAACCATATAATTTCAAGCAGACGAGTATTTTGTCAACAAGAGTTTGGAATGGTATGAGATCACCAATATGTCTATTAGTACTCATTCAGTAAAAACAAGACGGGTCGGAATAAGTTTAACATAACTACCTTCAAGTCCACAACAACACTGGGGACATGATAATGCATACCAAGCCCCAAAACAAAGTTATAGTTAAACAAGATGAAAAAGTGCAACCTCCTTATCAATACTTCGGCAGCGTTCGGATGGAGTGGTGTTTTACATGCCCTATTTGGGACACCCGCTCATTAAGACTCATTAATTTAGTACGAACTCGTCACTTTAAGTTCGGCCGCCCAGCTCTATACCATTACACCATTGTGTTGGTGTAGTTACTCGACCCCGTAACGGCTATTACTAATATCCCGAATACAAATCGACAAACACATGCAAATAAAAACGACCAATTTTGTCCAAAATATTTTTAGTTCTTTCTTGCATTAATATTCTATACAAAATTGATGAAAAGTTGTAGTGATAGCTTATGTCCCTTTCAAGACACAACGTTTACATCCAACCGGCGTGATACCTTCACTAAACTTTCCTTTAACGCCGAAGCAGCTGCTCTCTTCACAAAAGTTATTAAGTTTCATGAGACCTTTCATGAAATTTTGGGTTAGTTGCGATTGATCGAACGGGTGCGACAAAAATTGCAAATTAGTAAAAATGGTAGAGCCCAAAAATGATACTTCGCAAGGTTGTGCCGAAATAAAAAGCATATTTACAGCGTCCTGTAGAAATGTGAAAGATAATACATTTGGGAATCACAACGACCCCTACGGGTTATATTATCGTAATTTTTTTCTGATACGAAGATCATCATGTACACTGGGATAACGCATTGATAGTAGGGGGTTACAGACACAGGTCAATGGTAAGTGTTACACTCGTAGTTCTAATAAGCATTCACCCGATTACGCCAGTAGATTAAAAACTTGCTGTGTGATAAACATCAGAACAGTGGGAAGAGGTTTGGTAACATGTACAGCTAGAGTTCCTACATAATATACGAGTAGTCTTACCATGTGAGTAAACATATGACGTCTTTACTGGTCAACACTGCATTTTTGAGTATGGTGGAAAGGCCATAGACAATAATTGTTGTGATAAAATGGTACCGACATCAAGTTATTCCACCCAAGGACTTTACGTCTTAAAACATATTATGGGAAACCATTTCCAATGTGTTATCATTTATCGCTTATATATTGGAATGACACGAAAGCACCATGTTGGGCGACCGTTAATATGTAATGGTTCGCACCTCTCTACATTTAAATCCTATATTTATTTACTTTAATATTATGTAATGCAATTTGAGACTCTTAATAGGGTGTGGGTCGTTAATATAGTTATATGTTCTGTGATATTCTAATTTTATATGAATTTTCAACTATTGACTGCTACTAAATGTCAGTTTGTCTTTAAACAACTATCAAACAATAATCAAATCAAAATGACAAATATCCTTTCTACTCAGAAATCAAGGACTCAATTCACTAAAGTAAGTACTGTGTTATATTTATTTCAAGTGCTTAATTGTCATTTATTCAATATGCTTCTATAGGACTAATTAAAAACCAACCTGATTTCCTCTTATTTCACTGTTATTCATATTTAACACCACTGCTCCTGACGTTCACAGCTAAGCTCATTAACAGCCAAACCTCAATTCTCCTCCAACCAACTCGAACACGTCCAAACCCCAGGTTCCTGCACGTTACCATCAATCGAATAGCCTCCTGGTAAGTTTCCACTAACAGATGGTATCCAAACTAATTTCCCATTGTCCTCAGCTCCTACCTTGTAGTAACCAACCCAAATCAATCAGCTACACTGGCAACTCCCTTCAAATGATTGATCCATCCTCCGTATAATCACCAAATACAGTAATTAGTATAACTTATTCCTTGTATGTAGTAAATCATCCAATTCTAATTAAATATTATTTTATTCTTCTTACTTGCATCTAATTAAACCATATTCCATTATCTTTTCAATGACTGCACACTTATATCATTTCATAATTATATTTTCACTTAATTTCACCTCGCAGATTTGTTAAAAACCTTTTTATTTGTATTCAACCAAATTATTTATACAAATAAAGGCTAAATTTCCAGTTTTTATTAATACAAAATTATTTTTTCCAAAACTATGTCTACATTTTATGAGTTTGTTATTATCACTACTTTAAACAAATTTTTTGCACTACTAGTCTCAGAACGCACCGTTATTGGCCTATTTTGAGGTTGTGAAATTGATTTTTCATTCTCCCCTCTACGAAAGTGCCATTTTCGATTTTGATAAGGCAATTGAAAGCGAAAGTAAAATATGCTAAGTGATGGGTTGCTAGGTATGAAAAACTTTCGTGCCCTGGACGACAAAAAGCAAAAATGTCAACATCATTCGTTGCATACCATGTCATGAAACTTTCGTAAGCTTGATTGTACCGACCTTTGGATTTGTCCGGCAACAAACTTCTGCACCCAATGTTTGCAGCTTCTTTAATGAAAATCATGTTAAATTATGACAGACTATTCAATGATATTTGACAAATGTCATAAAATAATGCTTTTGTATTGTTACCAAAGTAACGTTAACGACAAGTCACCTGTCTTACTAATTTTATTATAATCACAAAAGTCATTGTATTTTATTAAATATTGAGGGGAGAATGAAAAGTTTAATACATTACACGCTGCGTAAGCTCTTTCAGGTGCTCGGAGTTTTTAAACAGTCTCGGCTACGCTTACGCTTCGCCTCGGCCATTCAAAAACACCTCACACCTAAAAGTAAGCTTTCGCAGCTTGTAATGTAAATAACTATTCTCCACCAAGGGAGAGAAAGTAAAATAAACAGTTTTCACCGTGGTAACTAATAAATTGCTAGGTTACCAAATATGACTATTTTAATTTTGACGTTTTAAAGAGCTGTATTGTCAGGTTGACAGTTAACATATTTTCGAAATTTGTTGGGAATTTAGGTATTAAGCCGTTTGGTAGTGCAAAAAATAGTATATACACCACGGTAGCGAATCGTCTTATAACCTTCGCGCTTTAGATACTGAGCGCGCAGCTACCTTGATGTATAATATACTATTAAAATGATGCTAGTTACAATTATTAATGCACTCTTTTTTAAAATTAAATGTTCTGAGTTTTACCTACTACATGCTATATTCTAGTAGCAAGCATATTTGTCACATGATAACATTATCTTATCTTTCATATTAACTTTCACCACCCTGATTGAATACTCAATTGCTATAACTTAACAAAATTAATTATAAATTGTCTCAAATTTAATTTCTATTACTCAATTCAACTTAATCAACAATCTTATTCAAAATTTTATAAATTTGATTGTATTAATCTTCCAAATTTATTTCTTTTAATTTTTATTTAATAAGTGACCTATGTGTATCATAATAATATATAAAACTTACAATTCTATACTGTTTGAGAGATTATATACCAGTCTCATTCTGTGTGTACAATAATCATATATTAATTTTAGATTAACACCATCTTATCTTGTTATAATTGGTTTATATTGCACCTTCTTAATACGGTTGGATAATGGACCTTTATGGAATGAAAGAATGACTGTTGAAAAAAATCGTTGCATAAAGTCATGGTGGGCTAATGCATTGTATATTAACAACTATGTTAATACTGGTGATATTGTAAGTATCATGCTGAATTAATAACATTCATTTCTATGCATTTTCGGATTGTAGTGTATGTTTCAATCGTGGTACTTATCTGTGGATACTCAGTTATTTATTGTGGCACCGTTTATTATTTATCCACTGTGGAAGTGGCCACGAGTTGGAGAAATACTACTAGGGGTTGTAACATTTATAGCTGCTTTAATACCGTTCATAATAACCTACGTCTATGAACTAGACCCCACTCAGATGGCGTTTCCTTCGTAAGTAACGAAAGATAACTATTATCAACATTCTAATATTAGAGATTACATTTAGGGAAATATCCGATATAGCAGCAAATTCATATTTCGTGTTTGCTTACATGAAGACTCATATGAGGGCAACTTCCTACTGTATTGGACTTGTTGCTGGATATATTGTACATAAAATGCAATGCTCAAAGTGAGTAATGACAAATGAACAATTTCAACGTTTTATTAAACGTACGGTTTCTAACAAATGCTTTTATTTCAGTATTAAAATCTCAAATACTGTTTTATGGATTAATTGGATTTTAGCAGCAGTACTGGGCCTTTCATCTGTTTTATCTATAATTGTATTTTACCTTCCTGAACATAAATATAATGCCTTAGAAGCTGCTACATATTCATCTCTTCATAAGATTGCATGGAGTATTTGCATAGCATGGATTATTATATCATGTGTTACTGATAATGCAGGTAAGTTTCCAAACTAAAACACTGCTGAAGCCTGTGGTTTGATTCTGACACAAAAACCCTTAACCGCTATAGTATTTAACGGTAATTAGACCGATATTGAGCATATAACGCATATAACTTTTGTGGCCTAGGTGGATTAGGCTGAGGGTAATAAATTATAGTCCTTGATAAGTAATGTCGGACATATGTTGCTTTAACTTTTACAACAACTTCGCATTTGACTAACATAAAATGAAGAGCATCAAGAGCAAATGCGAATAGTATAAATACAGGTGGAAATAAAATCAAATAAATGTAGAAGCAGAAATAAGTAAACTAAACGCCAGAGTAGGGCACTCGTCCTAATCGAACCTAAGCGCAATTGACATTCGTGATACCACAGCAAAAATATTCGACATAACTTTGACTACTCATGGTATTATAAGTGAAAATAAATGCGAATTGCAGCGTATGTTTTTTAATTATTAATGTACGTACTAACACTACAACAGCATCTAATCTAATTTTTGAATACGTCTTTTTAAATATTACAGTACTTTGTATTAAATTCTGCATACAGGACCAGTCAAACGGTTTCTATCATGGACTCCATTTGCACCACTCAGTCGTCTAACCTACTGTGCCTATTTAGTAAATGGTCTGATAGCATTACATAGTTATGGAACGCTCCGTGCACCAACATATATGAGTGTTAACAATTTGGTATGTATTTATATAAATAGTTTTAATTACCCTCACGGTTTATTATCTATTATAGACTTCCATTGCCCTTGCCCATTTTATCCTCACATTCGCAGTTGGCTTCGTATTATGTGTCTTGTTCGAGTCTCCTATTCACAGTCTAGAAAAAATCATTTTACGACGAGGTAGGTGCTATACTTACATAAAATTAAAACATCTAATTTTTGAACATTTTAGATGACAAGCCAAAAGTACAACGTCAACACATAACCATGATCAGTACCTAACAAAATGTGATATTTATATATTAAATATAAACCAAATGTTATTTATAAAATATAATTTTTTAATATACTTTTTTAGATTGTGAAAGCTTTTACATTTTTACCGTTTTATATACAAGGTGATTCAAATTAAGTGCTCACCATTGCTATCTTTGTTATTATTGATTTTACAAAGTAGGTTAAATTAGCAAACTAGTAGTGTTTTCGGTGCTGATTAATATGCAATTAATAAAAAAACAATCGAATAACTTGTTGGCGACAAAATTAGATTTTTTTTAAATAAAACACCCTGTATATTTTTCAAAAACTTGAAATAAAAATGAATTTGTAATATAAAAGTCTTAATACACTATTGTCTTAAAATGAATACTAAAGAAGTTAACGCAAGTTTCAGTTTATAGATAAATACATAGGTACATTACTTATTCTACTGTAAAAATTCATTGCAGGCTTGTTTTAAGTCTGATAACCAGAAACAGTAACAAAACAATAAGAAATAAATAAACAACACTAATTACTTTCGACAACCAAACGTACGAAAAATTGATTTTGACAGTTCTGATGTTTACGTTATTGTTTTTGTTTTTAATAGCAGCCTACTATGAATTTTTCGTAAGTACGGTGTATTGTTAATATATATCGAGAGATCCAAAAAAAACTGTTCCTCAGCGGGCTGTGGAAATTCAACTTATGAATAATATGTTGGTGGCACTGTAAGTCTATGTCAAATTCGAGGTTAGCAGGTTAGATTTTGCTTCATTTTGTGTCATAACTGTCGGAAAACCTAACCTGATAACCTCGAATTTGACATTGACGTACAGTGTCACCAACATATTATTCATACGTTGAATTTCCACAGCCTGCTGAGGAACAGTTTTTTTTGGATCTCTCGATATAAACTAAAATCTCCCCTAACTTCTTTAATATTCATTTTAAGACAATAGTGTATTCACACTTTTATATCAAAAATAAATTTTTATTTCAAGTTTTTAAAATATATACAAGGCGTTCCATTAAAAAAAAACTAAAAGTTTTTAATTTTGTCGCAAACTCGTTATTCGATATTTTTTTATTAATTGCATATTAATCAGCGCCAAAAACACTACTAGTTTGCTAATTTAACCTACTTTGTAAAATTAATAATAACAAAGATACCAATGGTGCGCACTCATGATACAAAGACTAGAAGATATGACATTGCGCATGCTTCCCCCACCAGTCATTAGCTCCGTGACGTCAAGTGGTGACATGCCATCGTTGTTTTGACGGCTTTAACCTATATTCTCTTGTGTTAGTATTTAGTTTTTTTGCAATTAATTTACAAGCAATTCGGTGTGCAGTGTATAGTTGCAGCGCTAATAATAATTTAAAAATGATTGGACCAAATTTACCGTTTTTTCGCTTCCCTAAAGAGGAACCAAGGCGTAGTGTTAAGAGTGAATCGTTGTTGTCGTGCTGACCATTTCAACGCTGATAATTATCGGATTTGTTCTACTCATTTCAAAGACGAACATTACATTCGAAACACGAGTTATTGGACTATAAGCCCAAAAATTGTCGCCAATTAAAGAAAAATGCTGTATCTAGTGTAAATATCGCGAAGTCAAAAGCTTCTTCTTCAGAATGCAGTTCACAGTTTAGAAAATTATACATTAAAATGTTATTACATATTTTTGTTTCATTTAACCCAGTCATTATCCCATTTGAAGCCTGTAAGTAGATGCAAAACTTGGTAAATGAGAATATCACATTTGCGGCTACTACCAAAGTCACATTTGAAAATAACATGATATCCGACTAAATGAAATTGCATTTATTTCATACTGTTCGGAAAATACGACTTTACGTCATTAATTTCAGTCCGGAAAGTGGAACATTACACCATAAGGCCGGAAAGTGTTGCTAGGCAACTGCTGAATAATATGTTGTTGTCACTGTAAGTTTATGTCAAATTCAAGGTTATCAGGTTAGGTTTTTCATCAGTTTTAACACAAACTGACGCAAAACCTAACCTGCTAACCTTGAATTTGACATCGATTTGCAGTGCCACCAACATGTTATTCATACGTTTGAATTTCCACAGCCGCCAGTAAACAGTATGAAATAAAACATTGTAGGATAGGCGGCCGTAAATAGCTATTTAAGTAACAAAGAATATAAGAACCTATTGACATTTGAGGTAGGCAAGTACAAGCCAAGGCGAAGCCGAGGCTTGTTGCCTGCCGAGAATGTTAACAGGCGATAGATACATTCCGAGTTATCTTATAATATTTTTTCCGCTGCTTATCAAAATGTTCCTAGATTTTTGAAAAAAATCGTTTGGTTTGTCACCTGCCACCAGGATTAATTTTCGTGAATCGTGTTACCTGTGAGTGTCACATGTCACGAAAACACTTCCAATTACATATAAACAAAACGTCTAAGTCTGTATCTTGCGTTGTTAGTTTTATTATCCTAGGAACTTAATAATAATATTAAGTGCCGTTGTAAACGGCGAGCAGCAAAAAAATATAATCACCGACTTACACGTTTTGTTACTAAGGCTGTAACACTAACTTACATGATCAGCAGCGGAAAAATATGATTAAATTACTCGTTTAGAAATTCCCTACTCGGCCCGTTCCTCGCCTGGTCTGTAAACATCTAAACTTTTATTTTAATCAGTCATTTTCCGGCCTTATAACGTAAATAACTATTCATTCACCAAGATTTGCATCAACAGGCCTCATTTAATCAACAATCAACAGTAATGTACAATTTTAAGTAATAAACTCATACAGTCACGGTTCTTGACTGTCACCGCGTGACGTCATGCGCAAAGTGAACGATTTTAAAACACGGGAATGTCATATCTCTGTTTCCTTGTATCATGGTGCGCACTTAAGGTGGTAGATCAGTAGTCTTCAAAGTTTGGTCAAGCTATACTCGGAGACGAAAGAAGATATGGGAGCAAAATTTGGAGTATAGACATAAATCTGTAATACCTTTAAAACGATATATTAAAAAAAACCGCTAAAATAAAATTTAAACAAAAATAAAAAAAAAATTATTAAAAAAAAATTATCGAAAAAAGAAAACTATGTCATAATAAAATACAAGTAAAGATCAATACATAACCGTGCATGTTTATTATTATTTAAATTTCCTCTACAATTGCAGCTTGACCAAAGATATTGCAGGATTTCAAATTTGCCGCCATTTATTTTATGGGTTAATTTAAAAAGCCGGTAATACAGATGTATTTTGTAGTTGAACGCTTCTCTTGTAGATGTCGCCACTAAAGTTGCATAATCCAATAAACAAACCAGACAGAAAATTCTAGAAATGAGTAACAGACGGACGTAGGTAGGCGATCGATATTTATGACTTTATTAGGGGTAGTGCAACGTGTAAAACGATGTTATGTATTACGAGCGGAAAGAAATATGAGTACTTTTGTGAGCGCACACGTAAATTGCGGCGCGAGTCCGCGGGCTACAAGCGGAACTCAACAACAGCGGTAAACTTTTCAGCACGGTTGCGCAATAGTACATATATTATGAATTATGATACAGTTTTATAAGAAGCACTTTGTAGCACGCACGGGTTTAGGGTACGACGAGCGGAGCGAGGAGTGCCCTAAAGGAGTAAGTGCGACAAAATGCCTTATAAACGAGGTATCATACAGTATTTTATCTACTTTGACTACTTTGCACTTTTTTAAACAAAAATTACTCTGTTTTTAGTATTTTTATTGTTCATTGAAATGTTAAACAGTGTTTGCGTCCTCGAATGTTAAGATACAATTAACGTGCATCCACTCATTTAACATGCATTCACTATAGCAACATCACACATATTCATGGTAATCTGATTTCGATTTAGCAGTTATTAGTAATTATTATTGATTCAAAATTATTGCCTCAATGAACAATAAACTAATGAACGCATTTCGAGGGGAAACCCATTTCTCACATAAATTACCACTCTTGCTTCGCTGCGCTCGCTCGAGTGGTAAAAATATGCCCGAATGTTAAGACTGAGTTACCCCTCTTAATACGTTAATTACTATTATTGTTCATTGAAATGTTAAACAGTGTTTAACATGATCGCGTCCTCGAATGTTAAGATGGATTTAACATGCATCCACTCATTTAACATGCATGCACTCGCGTCCTCGAATGTTAAGATACATTTAACATGCATCCACTCATTTAACATGCATGCACTATAGCAACATCACTCCTATTCATGGTAGTCTGATTTCGATTTAGCAGTTTTTAGTAATTATTATTGATTCAAAAGTATTGCCTCACTGAACAATAAACTAATGAACGCATTTCGAGGGAAAACCGTCTTAACATTTCTCACATAAATTACCACTCTTGCTTCGCTGCGCTCGCTCGAGTGGTAAAAATATGCTCGAATGTTAAGACTGGGTTACCCCTCTTAATACGTTAATTACTATTACTTCCTTTTACGATAAAGGAAGTATTGGATTCACCCCAAAAATTCGAAATTGAGTTTCCAACAGATCTTCACGTGTTAGAGTCCCCTGAACTCAAAAAACATATTTTTGTTCATTGGTCTGTCTGTCTGTCTGTGAACAGAATATCTCAAAATCGAAAAGAGGTATGGCGTTGAAACTTCATATGTGTACTATCTAGATGCGCGACCGAAAGCTTTTGAAGAACATCGAATAACCGGAAGTTTGGTGTTTACTCTTGTGATTTTTCAGTTTTTTTCAATTTCCTACAAAAACGGTTGTAACGATTTTTTTCAAAGGTTACATTTTTAATGTGTATTGATGTGAGATAGGTGATTTTCGAGTTGAATACCTCTAAAATGGGTTTATTTTGTTTCTTTTTCTTTGTTTTTATTAACTCCTATTTTAAATAGGTATATTATTACTTTTTTGAATTCAGCTTAAAATTTTAGAGAAAATTTGTCGGTTCAACTAACGCCTATATTGTACGGTTTTTGTAGAATTTGTAATTTTTGACAAATGCTTAAAAATTAATTTTTTTTTGGCTAATTATAAGATCACTGTAAAATGAAATTGTGTGCGTGTATCATACCAGATTTTCTTAAAAAAAAAATCCGCTTCCCAGAAGAGGGGCGCTGGTAAATACTACATAACAGAATTATTTTTTTACAAGCCCGGCAAAGCAAGTTTTTTACTGTGTCCTAATGGAAATCGAAAATACGAAAGAAGTAAATAATCTAAGACTTTATTGAACAAGTCGGTTTTACCGGAAATTATACCAACTTTGATTTTTTAAATGGAATACCCTGTATATTTTGTGTTTTTCTGAATCTACGACTCAAATTACATACAACAGTGTTGCCAAATTTGCTTAGGTATTATTAGTTATTACATAAAAATATTTTAAAAAATAATTCATTAATTAATTTTCAGTTTCAGATAAAGATAAAGTAGTGCATAATGGATATCGTTAGATTGGTAATTGCATTTTCTGTCTAATGGCAAGATGGTCCTTAGTAGGTGCCATTTAAAAAAAGTGACTTTTTCTTAAAAAACGAGTTTAGAAAACTATATTCATTTATTAAAGGTTTGTTATTGACCTTATTGATAAAATAGCTATTATTAAGAGTTGCTCGAGTCAATTAGAATAGATTTTTCCAAGTGAAGGCCTTCTAAAATCTAAGGTACAAAATGAAAATTAAAAAAATAATTTTTTTGTTTAAAAAAATTTAAATTTGATAAGACTATTATACGTAATTTGACTCGTAGATTCAGAAAAACTTAAAATATACAGGGTGTTCCATTTAAAAAATCAAAGTTATTATCATTTCCGGTAAAACCGGAAGTCAGCCATTTGGACTATATCTATCGGCCAATCAGAAATTATGTCTAGTATCTTGGTATAAAATTTTATCCGAAGATATAAGCATGGCCCTAGTCTCATTGTCACCCGGTATACCTTGTCCGCCAAAAATTATAATATGGGAAAACATTTTATTTTTCATTTTTCAAAAAAAACTTTTTAGGTCAATAATTTGTGCTTTCATAAAAACCTATTTAGCCCCTATCATATATACCGAGTGACTTTTACTTATTTAGAAAATGGAGTTTTTCGAAATTTTCAAAATCCAAAAAGTGCTATTTTTGTGAAATTAAGTAAGATTTCAATGAGATTTTTTAGAGTATGTTATTTCTAGCTAACTGAACAATCTCAAGGCCAGCAAACCTCTAATTTTTTTAACTTTAGCTAAAAATTAATTTTTAAATTTTTAAATATTTTTCAAAATTTCACATATCATGACTTAATATTAAAATTCAATTTTGTTTATGTGAAAACTTGAAAGATTTATAATTGGAAAAAATAATCTAAAATGTTAATTACTTCTTCAGATTTTTTATTATTTACCGAAAAGTAGTATGTTTGCATAATTGTTACGTTTTTTATGCAAGGCGCTTTTTAGGAGAATTATTTTTCACTTCTACTTAATATCTATTTAAATGGCTTCAAGAAATCCTAATCTAGCCCTGTTAATGATTTACTGTTACAAAAATTCTGTAAATGTTTTTTACAGTTATCTAAATGAGGTTTTTTTTAGAACTTGTAATTGGATAAAGAAAAATCTCCTCATTTAGACAACTGTAAACGAACATTTACAGGATTTTGTAACAGTAATTCATTAACAGGGCTAGATTAGAGTTTATAGAAGCTATTTAAATAGATAATTATTAGAATTGAAAAATGTTTCTCCTAAAAAGTGCCTTGCATAGAAGACGTAAAAATTATGCAAGCATACTACTTTTCGGTAAATAATAAAAAATCTAAAAATGTAATTAACATTTTATATTATTTTTCCCAATTGTAAATTTTTAAAGTGTTCACATAAAAAATGTGATTTTTTATTTTAAGTCTTGATACTTATGTGAAATTTTGAAATATATTTAAAAAAATCAAAAATTCATTTTTAGTTAAATTTAAAAAAAAATAGGGGTTTTCTCGCCTTGAGATGGTTTAGTTAGCTAAAAATAACACACTCTAAAAAAATTTCATTGAAATCTTACTTAATTTCCGAAAAATAGCACTTTTCGGATTTTAACAATTTCGAAACACTCCATTTTCTAAACAAGTGAAAATCACTCAGTATATATGATAGGGGCTAAATAGGTTTTTAGACAAGCACAAACTATTGACGTAAAAAGTTTTTTTGAAAAATCAAAAATTATTTTTTATGCCGACTTTTTGGCGGACACTGTGTATATCAGGGGTGTAGTCGAGGGGGAACGCGGGGAAACGGAGTTCCCCCACTGGTTTTTTGTTAAGTAAAAAAAAAGATTAAATTTAGTAAAAAGTTAATGTAATACAATAATTTCGGCAAAAAAAAACACGCAAGTAAAACTTATTAAATTTACTGGCAGATTTTCTAAAATGTGCGTTGTTTCTTATTGCAAATATTAAGCGATATTAAATTGAACGTATTGTATGGCGTAGGCCTACATGGAGTAAATACTGTTGTCTGCACAAACAATTTGATAATTTATTGTTCATTCCAGTGTCATTTAAATAGTGGAATATGTTATTATTTAGAAAAATCACGTCAAACATGACTTGCTACTTGCTATGAATATACAAAGTATTAAAACAGTTTGAATTAGAAAGTTGTAGGCTTTATATATATACAGGGTGTCTCAAAAAGAATGGGACACCAATCAGTCATAGATTCCTTACGTCATAATAAATCGATTAAACCTAATATACCTTAGTACAAAGTCCCTTCTGTAAGAAGTTATAGGGCCTTGAAGTTCAATTTTTTATTTTTTATTTTTTTGTTAATTTACACAAATGTAGAGATTTCGATTTGAATTTTGGTATACTTACTTACTATTATATACTGCAATAATAGGAAAAATTGTATAAACTAGACTTGACTGTAAAGGGCACTTTACCTAACTTTCAAAACTTCTTTTAGCTCTAACTTCGTTAGCAGTAACATTTTTTGGAATTTTACGTTATTATCTGGAAGAGAATTAAAATATACAAAAATAATATACTCTTAGTTCATAAGCGTAAGAGCAACCGTTTACCTTAAAATGCCCATCTAAGGTTTTTGGTTGTCACTAAGACATGTAATTATCGAGTAGGCATAATTACAAAAACAATGGTCATCTAGTAATAAACAATGATAAATCAATTAATGATATTAGTGACATAAGAATTTGTTCTCTTATGTTTAAGAAAATGCCGCTACATAACGAATTCTCCAATGCTGAAAGGTTCGTTATGTCGCAGCATTTTCGTAAGCACAAAAAACAAAAAACTGATGTCACCAACGTCATTATTTGATTTCCTGTTGTTGTTTACTAGATTACAACCATTACCCATTGTTTTTGTGATCATGCCTACTTGATAATTGCACGTCTTCATGTCAACCAAAAACCTTTGATGGGCATTTTAAGGTAAACGGTTGCTATTACGCTTATGAACTAAGAGTACATTATTTTTGTGTATTTTAATTCTCTTTCAGATAATATCCTAAAATTCCAAAAAATGTTAGAGCTAAAAGAAGTTTTGAAAGTTAGGTGAAGTGCCCTTTACAGTCAAGTCTAGTTTATGAAATTTTTCCTATTATTGCAGTATATAATAGTAAGTATGTATAACAAAATTTAAATCGATATCTCTACATTTGTGGAAATTGACAAAAATATAAAAAATAAAAAATTGAACTTCAAGGCCCTATAACTTCTTACAGAAGGGACTTTGTACTAAGGTATATTAGGTTTAATCGATTTATTATGACGTAAGGAATCTATGACTAATCGGTGTCCCATTCTTTTTGAGACACCCTGTATATTAAGACTACAAAACCGACATCGTAATACGGAAAAATTGCACCAGAAAACATCAAAACGAATATTTTTGCATCTATACTTTTAAAAAAATTCCGGAGGAGGACCCCCGGACTCCCCCTTTTCCTAGGGAATATTCCATACCCCCCCTCCACACCCCCCCCCCCCCGAAGTCTAGCGTTCCCCCACTGCCAAATTTGCCACTACAACCGCTGGTGTATATATACTACTCCTTTAAAATTACTTATTATACTAAATATTTTTTATATTGATAGCTCTTTATTTTTTGAGCATCGAAAATCTAAAAAAGTTGTAATTTTTACTGTTAATGTTAAATTTCACTTGATTTATCACTGTTACACGTGTGTGAGCACAGAAATGCAATCGATTAATGAAGAACTAATGCCGACAAAACTTTTAACTTTTATGGTCCGCATAAAATCGCAGATTTTCTCAGAAAAGCAGGTGGTACAATAGCGAGAGAATTCAAACGGGTTTTTGCTCGGGCCTTGCGTCCTGAAGGTTATGGAAACTAGAGTTCTGCTTGAAAGCAATAAAAACTGTAATTACAGTTGGTATTAATATGGTTTGCTACTTGACTAAAATAAATTTTGTAGCGATGCTGGCGCCGCGCACGCGAATAGTTTCTTACTCCTTCTGATCTAAAACCTTAATTTGAATCGCCCTGTATATAGGGTATATAGGTTCATTAATAAAACCCTTGCAGTCAACACAAGAACCGGTTTCATTCTGAAAGGAATGGTTTTTGAAGAAATGCGCCAACCAATAGTCAACGACTGAAAAATCACTACAAAAAAAAAAAAAAAATCGAAAGTGCATGACAGATAACATGACAACTAAGAGTATGTGCACTAAATCTAGAAATACGTTCAGTAAATCATTAATAAACATCCTTTAGTTTTGTTACAGAGTGAGATATGCAGCCGATGATCTGATTTTATATTTAAACGACGAAACGAATTATTGCTAACCTCCTAATTTTTAATTCTTCTGTAGGGTAAATAATAACACACAAAATTTAAATTAAATTGGAGTAAAAATAAAAATGAAAGATCAGTGAATTGGCTTTTTAAACGGGTTTTTCACTTAATTAATAAAAATCATTGCTTTGACAATGCTGCAAAACTTCCTTAAAAACTTTGGCAACAGTATCACCTGTATTAAAAGTCGTCGCCAGTCTTGTGCATATTTCCACTGTTTAGACATTGGCATTCTTCCTTGAAGAAATTTAGGTTTCGTTCCTGCCAAAGTAGGGGTAAGGAATTTTATTGCAGTCTACACTAGATTTTTGTGTAGAACTAAAAGTTTTACCGGTGAGCTATACTCCTCTAGTCTTAAATTTGCTCATATTAACTTATGGCGAATAATACAAAACCTTTGTTAGGATCGTTAAAAAATTGAATGCCGTATTATATTTCGCGGCGCAAAGACAGTATGAAAGAAGGGATTAGTATTTTCGTTGGTTGAGCTCGACATGCTAAAGTCAGCGAGAATAAAGTCAAACAGCTCAGCTTGAATAGTTGACTACTAATCGTTGCGCTCCAGTATTTGTGGTGTGAGCGTACCGTCCCGAAATCTAGCTATTTGTTGAATTCTTGTAAATTTACGACAATTATCGAAGGTACATAAATGAAGTAAGGTTCAAATCTCGACACTGAGCAGTGTACACATTTCTCATCTCCAATAGGTTTTCCTATTGAAATTTGCATTGAAATAACGTTCTCAACACTAAGTGGCGGCCAGAATAACACGAATTTATATACTTATCTCCATATCTTTCGAGTCCCAATTAATTTGATATTTGCGAGAGAAGATCTGTGATTTAAGTGTACGACCCCATGCCCATTCCGGCGAGCTATTGAGCACCCAATAAGCTTGTCGCATGTCGTAATCGGAGATTTATCGATAACATCTTATTGATAAGCATATGTTATACTTTCAAACATTAAACCGGGATAGGTTAAATGGCATTCAGGTTGACCAGTTAGATGTAAAAGTAACACACACGATTGAGACAAGTCTACTAATTCATAATAGTTATTTAAGCTACGAGGCATATAAGTAAAACAGTGGAGCTGCCTTGGTCTAATGACTTTGAAAGTAATTTCAAAAAATAGAAATCAGATTACAATCACAACTGCAGTAATACATAAAACAATAATTGGAAGATTCAAATCAAATTTTTACTTATTCTGGCAATATTTTGATAAATACAGATCCCTAGTCGCTCTTGAAAGCGAAATTAATTCAGGATTATCCAAAATTTAGATGTTAAAATATTTGAAATTTTAACTGTGATAATTCTTTACAAGCCATTTAATCAATGCCTAGAACAGAAATGCACCTGAGCAATGGATGGAGCTACTGCAATGCTAATGTTAAGAAAGGCAGCAAACGAAACTTATAGAATTGCCATCCTATCTCATAGGGCCTAATTTAGGAATTTTACCGCTTAAAATTTCCAAAAATCCTTTCTTAGTGGGTACTTACATCGTAGAAGAAATATACTCCCCGAGTTTGTGTGGAAGTATTTTATTTAGATTGTGGAGAATATTAACAAACTGACTCGATGGAAAATTGGATACTTTTCAACCGTCAGAGCAAGCTGATTTTAGACGAACGTACTGTACGATTAATCACATCATCCATACAATTCGGCAACTAATGAAAAAACACAGGAATACAGCCTTCCAGTAATAAAGGTTTATTTATGAATGTGCTCTCCTTGGCTTGGCAGCTAGGGTTGCCAACTGTCCCGGATTTTCCGGGACGTCCCGGATTCAAGGGTATTTTATACCCGTCCCGCAAGAACTCCTTGCGGGACGCCAATTGTCCCGGAAATCGTTTAACAACTTTAATATAATTGTCCGCCAAAAAGTCGACATAATATGGGAAAAAATGTTAATTTAGATTTTTCGAAAAAACGTTTTACGTCAATAATTTGTGCTTGTCTAAAAACCTACGTAGCCCCTATCATATATACCGAGTGATTTTTACTTATTTAGAAAATGGAGTTTTTTCGAAATTGTCAAAATCCGAAAAGTGCTATTTAAGTAAGATTTCAATGAGGTTTTTTTAGAGTGTGTTATTTTTAGCTAACTGAACAATCTGAAGACCATAAAACCCCTAATTTTTTTCAACTTTAGCTAAAAATGTATTTTTAAATTGTTTAAATATTTTTCGAAATTTCACATACCAAGACTTAATATTAAAATTTAATTTTTTTTATGTGAACACTTTAA